>JBBPBX010072829.1:1420-17975 GCA_038048925.1 Garcialebias charrua | reverse complement strand
AATCTAATTCCCTGGATTGAGGTAGAACGTCCCTTCAAACTGGTTCTGAATTGTGGTTTTACAAACAACTCTGTTCCCTTAAGATTATAACAACTTTGTCTTTTAACAAAGTGCATTTGGATATTTAAAGGTAATGCATTATTTTGAGCTCTATACATAACTGATAAAATATTATAGTCTACCAAATCATGGAACTTCAATAATTTTAGTTGATAAAATAATGTACTTGATGGATGACGGTAATGCTTTCTAGTGATAATTCTTACAGCTCTTTTCTGTAATACAAAAATAGGCTTTGTGATTGTTTTACACGCTTTCCCCCAAACATCAATACAATAGATTAAGTGTGGAACAATGATTGTGTTATACAACAAATACAGAGCTTTATCATTCAATAGGTCTCTGACTTTGTACAGTACTGCTATCGATCTAGCTATTTTTATTCTTACAGAATTTATGTGTTGTTTCCATGTCAGTTTGTCATCAATGATAACACCCAAAAACTTCACCTCATTCACTCTACAAATCTCAACATCCTCAATTTTGAGTGGAACATCAACAGTTTTCTTTTTATTACCGAATATCATGTAATTAGTTTTTTCTAGATTTAATGATAATTTATTTATTTAATTGAAAGTTCTGATTCATCCATGCCCTTATTTCCTCCAGGCAGGTAGAGAGGGCAGTGAGTGAAGATGGAGATGGGGATGATGAGGATGCTCCAGTCCTGATGTAAAGCTGTGTATCGTCGGCATAGCAGTGAAAAGAAATGTTGAACTGATTAATAATTTGACCTAAAGGCAGCATGTAAAGGGAAAACAGCAGGGGCCCCAGAACTGACCCTTGAGGGACACCACAGGAGACACCGACTGTCTGGGAAGTGGCATTGCCAAGACTAACACATTCCAGCCTATTGGAGAGGAAAGATTTGAACCAGTCCAGGACAGTGTCACAGAGACCGACCTCCACATGAAGACGGTGGAGGAGGATACTATGGTCCACAGTGTCGAAAGCTGCAGTGAGGTCAAGGAGGACAAGGATGGAGGGAGAACCAGTGTCAGCAGCCATGAGGACATCATTGGTAACTCTCAGCAATGCAGTCTCAGTACTGTGAGCTGCTCTGAATCCAGACTGGAACTTCTCATACAGAGAGTGTTGCTGTAGGTGGTCCTGCAGCTGAGCAGCAACTGCTTTTTCCAGCACTTTAGACAGAAATGGGAGGTGGGAAATTGGGCGGTAATTAGAAAAAATGTCGGGATCCAAATTAGATTTTTTCAGAAGAGGCCTAATGATGGCAGTTTTTAGAGGCAGTGGAACATGACCAGATTGTAGAGACTGATTTATTATTTGTGTGATTAATGGGCTAATTGCAGAGTGATTGGATTTTATGAGAGACGAGGGGAAGGGATCCAGGGCGCAGGATGAAGGCTTCATTTTCTTGATGATGGACTCCACCTCACTCTGAACAACTTCATCAAAGCTGCTCAGGGACCCAGGATGCAGACGGGTAGATGGTAAACGAAGATCAGGGAGGTTGTGGAGCTGAGATCTGATAGTGTCAACTTTGTTTTTAAATGATGAAAGGAACAGGTTGCATTTTTGAACAGATTCCTCAGGAGTTTGTTTAATGGGATTAAGCAGATGAGTTATTGTGGAGAAGAGCTGTTTAGAGTTACCAGGGCAGGTGTTGATGATGTTGGAATAATATTTGGAGCGTGCTTCTTTAAGAGAATAGGCGTACGCTTTCTGATGTTCTTTGTATGCCTGCTTATGTACAGAGAGACCAGATGATTTTACACGTCTCTCAATAGCACGGCCAGTTGCCTTCATCCTGCGCAGCTCATCAGTGTACCAGGGGGCTGAACGGGAGAAAGACACCAGTCTTGTCTTCAAGGGAGCATGTAGGTCCAGGAGCTCCTGGAGAGATTGGTTGTAGTAATCCACAGAGTCATCTGCAGATGAATGATTGACAGCGGTCAGGGCGTGAAGATCAGCGGACAGAACATCAGGGGAAATGTTTTTAAAGTCACAGAACTGGATAAGTCGTTTTGGGTTTGAAGCAGACGAAGTTGAAGGCACTTCCAGAGAGATGACACTGTGGTCCGAGACACCCAGGTCATATACAGGTAAGTTATTGATGAGTACAGTGTCTGTAATCAGACACTGTACTCTGTAATTGTACTCTGTAATAGGGCTGGGCGATATGAGGAAAATATTATATCGCGATATTTTTTGGCTATATCACGATACACGATATATATCGCGATATCTCCAAAATCAATGAAAAAATGATTCAAAATTGATTAAAAAATGTCAACACTAAATTTGAACAAACTTAAATATTTTATTTTAACCATCAATTGCACACATAAATAAAAAGTACTTCAAGCAAAAAGGAAGAATAAATAATTTAAACTTAAAAAGGTGCTCTTGTGCTTTTAACATTAAAAAAATATTAAATCAAAACATTTAAGGCCTTTAAAATACAAAAACAAAAGTGTAAACAGTGGCCATAAAATTTACTGACCCAGAACAGTCACAGGTAACAACTCTCAACTATTTGCATGTGCTGGTAATTTTTAACAACAAACCACAAAATGTGCACAAGTTTCAAACTGTGCCAAGTTCAGGCAATGTCTGCAAAACCTCTGAACAAGAACAGATTTATCACAGTGAGCCTCTGTGTACTGTATCCGGTTTTATTGTGAAAGGGTCAGGGGTTGTTTCCGGATTCACGAAGACGTTCTCTAAGTTGCTCTACAAAGTGTCGCATTGAATCCTTGTGTAAAAACACGACAGCCTCCACTCAGAAACGTGAACAGAGAGGTGGAGACATTATTAAATCAGCAGTTTATCATATACGCTAAAGACACGGTCAGTCTCAGCTGTGGAAGAAGACGGCTAACGCGTTAGCCATCTTGTTAGCCGCTAAGGACCGTATAGCGATAATGATAAAATGCTGATTTAATAGTGTCTCCACCTCTCTCTGCGGTGCACGCATGACTAAATGAGCTCAGACCCGTGGTTTGTTTTAATGAAGCAGCAGGCTGGAAAAACACTTGGTTCTGCCGTTCATGCTCCACTCCGCTGTTTAAATTGTGAAAAAGTTCGTAGTTCCGACCTTTCTTCGGGATTATTTTCAGCATCGTCTACAAAAACATTTTTTATGCCCTCATCTGACAATTTAATCCAAACTAGCTCAGAACATTGTTTTTCCCCCTCAGCAGCGTGCAGCGCTCTTCATATCTGCCGTGTTTACATGTTGTGCTGAAAGTCTCCGAAGCTCCGTCCTCCTGCAGCCTGCAGGAAGGAGGGGGGCGAGTGGGAGCCCGCGCGACAGCAGGAGGATCCTCGATATAGACGATATAGCCCTTTTAACCATCGTACATTTAAAATATCGCGATACATCGAGTATATTTGATATATCGCCCAACCCTACTCTGTAAGTGTCTGTAATTTTTGATTATTATTTATTTATAATATATTTGTTACAAACAAATTTGGGCAGCACGGTGGCACAACTGGTAGAGCTGCTGCCTCTCAGCGAGAAGGTTGCCGGTTCAAATCCCGGTCCGGGGCCTTTCTGGGTGGAGTTTGCATGTTCTCCCCGTGCATGCGTGGGTTTCCTCCGGGTACTCCGGTTTCCTCCCACAGACCAAAAAACATGCTTGTTAGGCTGATTGGTGACTCTAAATTGACCCTAGGTGTGAGTGTGAGAGTGGATGGTTGTTTGGTGTGAGTGAGACAGGTCCCTCTTGTAAATGAGTCCCCGTGACTCAACGAGGCTAGCCTGTATAAATAAAGGTTGAATGAATGAATGAATGAAACAAACAGCTACATTATAAAACAATGTAAAATACTAAAAGCCCATGTTCCTACATGTCTGTGTTGATTTATGCCAATAATAATAATAATAATAATAATAATAATAATACTTTATTTATAAAACCCTTTAAAACAACCACAGCTGCAACAAAGTGCTGTACACATAAAATCAAGAACATTTAAACACATAAAAAATTAAACAGTTGTTAAAACATTAAGATCAATAAAAACAATAAAAACAGTGCAGAACAAATTCAGTTTGTGCTAAAAGCCAGGGAGTAAAAATGTGCAACTAGACCTGGAACTCCACTCAATCCATCTTCAGCTTCAGAACATGAGTCCAATTGTTGTTGTTTTTTTTAACCTTTTTATAGATTTACTATGACCTGGATGCTTGAGAACCTGCAGCATTCCTAAATTAGTCGAAAATGTACTGTACATCCAATGTATCCTGATGCATGCTCAATAATCCTGGTAGAAAAATGTAAAAAAAAGTCTGATCCTCAGAGGAGCAGACTTAACTTTTTTAGATGTACATCCAATGGTTACTTACTGAAAACAACAAAGACCAGTGGTTGTTGTGATACAGTTAACACAACAGATGAACACGCTTTACACATACGGGTAAAACAGTAATTTTGGTAATAATATAAAACGTTACCTGGACCGTGATAAAACCGTCAAAGGCCGTGTTCTCCTTGTTCAGCGGTAAAAGCAGCGGATTGTCTTTAACTAATGAACTCTCCATTTTCACGGTTTGTCCCTTCCAGATGTCAACTTCCGGTTCAATAACGCGCTTCAGATGAAAAACGAGCAGAAAACGCAGCGTTTCTGATCGTTCGGGCGCCTAACTTCACCTCTTAAACACTAAACTAGACTAGACTGTATGAATAAAAGTTGGATGAATGAACAAACCACGAAAGACAAAGAAACGAAAGCTCAAAGTCGGACACCCGCCATTTCAACCAAAAATATGTGACGTCATTGTGATGCATTCACGGGTTAAAAAAATTATCGGAATTTGTCTTGACATCAGAATGCTGCTGTTTTTGAACGGAAAATAGTTGCAGCAACTTGAAAAAATATGCAGGAAATGTAATGAGAGCTGCTTTTTAGTTAAAAAAATATCCTTTTGCTCACTGAGTCTCTAACATGAGCGTTTTTAACTCAGTGATGTATTTGTAAAGACACAATATAGAACTACCGGTAGTTTGAAGGGACAGTCTACCTCAGTCCAGGGAGTTGGATTGTGGAATGACTTAGAGTGTGATGTGAAAAAAGCAATGTCAATGTTTGTGTTCAAGAAAATGGTCAAAAATGAATTGTTGAAGAAATATGTATAATTGAGATGAGTTATTCATTTTTTATTTACTTATTGTTTGAATTGATTGTTTTGAAAGGGCAGTATAATATATTTTCTTCTTTCTGCTGCCTTCATTTTATATTTTCTTTTTATAAGATACATGTGTTTGTTATGTATTTATTTTTATAAAATGAATAAATAAAATAAAATTAATCAAATAAAAATCAAATAAATGAATAAATAAAAATAAAAAAAATGTGGCGAGCAACAATGTGAACACCCTCACTTGGTCTAACCTTGTTATGCACAATGACAAACTCAGGGTATACCATTTTACCTCAATATTTGTAAAATTGACTGTTACTGTCAATTTAGGCTTAAGTCTATTAAAGTAGTTGTGGGGGGCAATGATTGCTTACTAAAAGTTGTATTAAAATCTCTCCAGTGTTTGATGAGAAGTTTTTCTAACAGAAAAACAAGGTTGACTGTAATGCTAAAGTTTTAAGTGTGGCATTACTCATGCCCTGAGAGCATGAATAAATTAAACAAGTTAGTCAGCAACGCCACCCTGGGAATTTCACCCAGAGAATTTACTTTAAAGCTGGGGTATGTAAGATTGTAATGTAGTCTGTAACTTTTCAAACAATATATATTTTAACATATTTCTTCACTCTGTCACTAGATTGATGTTAGAGAGGTAATCTCTGAAAAAACTAAAAAAAATATTGTCCCCTTGCTTCTCCAGGTGGTAAATAAGCATTTCTAAAAAGAAAAAGTGACCCGCCATTTTCCAGCCAATAAAAACAAAGTTTGTAACCAGCCAATAAAAACCGAGCTTGAATTTGAATCAGCCAATAAAAACAGAGCTTGAATTCAAATTTCAACAGACCACAAGGGGGCAGAGCCATATATGGCTCTGAGGGGGAGGGATCAGAATGCTTTGCTTGTTGAAATTTTTTCTAAGTGCTGCTGTTCTACAGAAACTGCAGACTGAACCTTTAAGGCCACGCAGGTTCGCTTTGCACTGATTAAAACATCCGGGACAACTGTTCAAAATAAAAATGATAATTTATTTACAATTACCTTAAAACATCTTAAAACATTATTTATTTATGTACATCATGTTCATCATTTTTGTTATTTCATTTCATACCAACTAAATAAATAGACCAAAAACCCTTTAAACCCCAAAACACTTAATAATAATAATAATAATAATAATTGTCTAATCTTGTCATCTGCGTATGTTTCCCATACACAGACGAAATTCGTCTCTGCATTTAACCCAACCACCTACCAGGCGGTGCAGTGAGCAGCCATAGAAGGCGCTCGGGGAGCTGGAGAAATAGGTGTGCACTCATAGACACCCCAAGATGTGTAGTGGCCGGGACGCGAACCCGCGTCCTTCGGGTCCCAAGTCAAACGCCCTAACCACTACACCATCTTGGCTTAATTACGTCAATAAATCAATTACTTCAATAAATACAGGTTTACCACAAATATACAGTATACAGTTCACCATTCCACCAATGTGGCACTCGCGTCACACCGCAGCGACAAGCAGCTGGCAGTCCTGACGTCACTGAAAGCGGGACACCACAGTCCACATTTCAACCACTCACGCACAACTTCCTCAAATGGAGTCGTCGAGGAACCAGAGTGGACGCCGGAAGGAAAAAGAGCAGTCTCCGGAAACAGAGCAGCAGTGGTCCCGATGTGGGGAGACCTAAAGAAAGTTAATTAATAGCTACTCTCCATATAGCTGCCACAAATAAAGCTTACGATGACAATTGTTTCCTTACCTTTGCACTTAGCACTTTGAGATTTTTATTAATGAAAAGTGCGGTATAAATTGAATTTATTATTATTATTATTATTACCTGCTGGTCCTCACAACCATATACAGTACACACGTACACACGTACACACACATCCTCGCAGCCGGAGGGAGCGACGAAGCGCAGCACCGCAGCGCTCTACCTATAAATCACACAGACTTATCATTTCTGACCCAAAATCGGCTATAGTACAGCAAGAGAAAGAACACCTACCGTCCAGCAGTCAAACAGCCCGTACCACACTCAGTGACTGGTTGCCTTTATGGCCAAAACCCGTGGGACACCATGACGGTCAGAACCCACGGCCCCAGCCACACGGCGAAGTGTGAAGACGACCTGTCTGCCTGCACACAGAGCAGCTGCTCTTATACCACGCCCACTCTAACAACCAGACGTTCGCACCTAGAACCCATCAGCCTAATCAGGCATCTTTCTCTACTGCTACATTCTACCCCCACCTTTTGTATCGGCGATCCGACGATAATCCATTAAAACTGATCCCATCAGCTCCAAGATCAGAGCTAAAATCTCAAAAAACTTAAGGTAAACCAACACGTGGCAGCCACCATTTCATGACTCCACAAACCTTAATTACCAGGACCAAGCAACCACAGGTCCAACCAAAGCGGTAGCACCTCAGTGCTCCTCAAAACACGTGGCAGCCATCATGTCATGACTCCACAAAATTAAGTTATTACCGGAAGCTATCCAACACTTCCACAACTGGTCTTTAACAGTCCCAGTCGAACACGTGGCAGCCATCATTTCATGACTCCACAAACTTCAATATTACCAGGACCAAGCATCCACAGGTCCAACCAAAGCGGTAGCACCTCAGTGCCCCTCAGAACACGTGGCAGCCATCATCTCATGACTACACAAACCTCAATATTACCGGAAGCTATCCAACACTTCCACCAACTGGTCTTTAACAGTCCCAGTCGAACACGTGGCAGCCATCATGTCATGACTCCACAAATTTAAGAAGCCATCCTAAAATCCTGACAATATAAGAGGGAGCTCCTGAAGACTCTCTCCCCCCCAAGTGACCAATCCAAAGAAATGCTTGGGTAGCCACCTCTCAGGCTCTCATCCACCACTTCATTCAACCTTATACCCATCCTACCCCTAAAGATGGACACTTCCTATCTCTAGGTACAAAATCAATCTCGCTGCTTCAGGGAGACTGGACATATAAGGTAATACTGAAGAAGTAGACTGTTACATTTAAGCTGGCCTGCCCTTGTCATAACTGCTCATGGTCCACTCTTTAAGATCCTGATTTTCTGCCATAACTACAAGTTTCATCCATCCACCACTTTAAAGATTTATTGGAACAACCACTTTAAAGATTTGCTGGAACCACCACTCTAAATATTTGCTGGAACCACCACTGTTCTGCTTCCGGTCGGCCAATCTGCACACAAAACACAAAAAAACATAAACCAAAGAAAAACAAAACACCAATATTGAAATTCTCAAACAACTACTGGTCCCGGATGTTCATAAAAAGCAAATTCAAACACCCTACCAACAACGCCAAAATGTGGCATTACTCATGCCCTGAGAGCATGAATAAATTAAACAAGTTAGTCAGCAACGCCACCCTGGGAATTTCACCCAGATAATTTACTTTAAGGCCACGCAGGTTTGCTTTGCACTGATTAAAACATCCGGGACAGCTGTTCAAAATAACAATGATAATTTATTTACAGTTACCTTAAAACATCTTAAAACATTATTTATTTATGTACATCATGTTCATCATTTTTGTTATTTCATTTCATACCAACTAAATAAATAGACCAAAAACCCTTTAAGGGACGAATCGATTTTGTTAGAACTGTTGGATTGGCTTTATTGAGTTTATTAAACTTTAAAGAAAACTCCCGTTTCTTTGTTGTGTGGGGTCACGTGACCTCCGGTGACGTAGCGATTGATCAGACTTTTTAATTTGCTTCTAAAGCACTGTGTAACCTCATAAAAAACACCATGATTAAACAGGTTTTAAAAATGGTTTTATACACAGAAATGAGCAAACATGAAACTTTGTCAGTCTTGTGTGACAAATAAAATGAATCTGATGAACAGCAGTGAATTGACACACGGCGTGCGTCACCAGCTTTCAGCGAGTTGGCGCTCGCCTCCCAGACATGTGACTGTAACCCGACCAATCACAACTAGTTCTTTTCCCAAGCAATCAGTTTTCTTTGGACCACAGCTCATGTAAACAGGAAATTACGAACGTAGCTTTCAGATAGATGTTAGCATTAGCTCAAGTTCCGGACTTTTTAAAACTCAATATAAACGCTTAAAAACATTGCATTACTTCTTTAAAGTATGGCGAAACAAATTCAAACAGAGCCACTGAGCCACTGAGCCACACTCAGTAAGAACAACAATTTACTGATGAAACCATGGACATCGTCCAGAACCGAGTCCAAACTTATCAGATCCGGGCCGGCCTACAGAACCGTCAGAACCACGGCTGACACAAGTTTTAGAGCAGGATAATGTGTTCTATTTCCGTCTATAATGTAAAACATCACACACAAAACCTTTGCAGATGTAAAAACAGAGCTTATTAGGCAAATGACGCGGCGTCATTACAAAAATGTACACAGCTTGTGAACACGTCTTTTTCAACTATTCAACACAGAGTGACATTTCTTTAACCAAAAGCTTCAAATAAACATTTTAAATGGTTGAACAATTATAATTGCAGCTTTAAATGACATCAACGTGCAGTTTCTTGCAGCTTCTGAACGCTTTCCAGCCAAAAACCATACAGGTAGTCCCCGACTTACGAGCGAGTTCCGTCCCTAGGGGGCGCTCGTATGTCAAAATTTTGTTGGGATCACCCAAAAAAAATAATAATAATAATTTTATTTTTTAGAAATGAATACATGTACGGTATAGTACTGTACAGTCACCAAGCACTTAGCCTATCCTAACAGTTTTTAAAGATGAAGGAGTGAGTTTAATTGTCTCCCTTTCACATAAAGGGAGCTAGCTCCCTTTATGGGAATGGAGCCTGCATGGAGGAGGGAGACAATTCCACTCACTCCTTCATCTTTAAAAACTGTGTTAGGATAGGCTAAGTGCTTGGTGACTGTACAGTACTGTACATTTATCTATTTATTAAAAATATACTGTATAGAGTATATATTTTTTATTTATAAATAGATAAATGTACAGTACAGTACTGTACAGTCACCAAGCACTTAGCCTATCCTAACACAGTTAAGGAGTCAGTTGAATTGTCTCCCTCCTCCCCAGCAGGCTCCATTCACATAAAGGGAGCTAGCTCCCTTTATGTGAAAGGGAGACAACTCAACTCCCTACTTCATCTTTAAAAACTGTGTTAGGATAGGCTAAGTACTTGGTGACTGCACAGTACTGTACATGTATTCATTCATAAAAAATTTAAAAAAAGTTTTTATTTTTTATGAGATACATACTATGTTCGTAAGTCCGGGACCTCGTAAGTAAGAGCACTCGTAAGTCGGGTCTAAAAACGTGTATAATATGCAAACATGATGTTATTTCCATAAGATCACTTCAAATAATAATATCAATCCTTTTTAGAGACACCATCGGGCCACCAGATGTAATAGACTTGAGACAGTTTAACCTGACACACTTCTACTTAATTTAATTACCGGTACTTATTCAAGTTCAATGAATAGTAATTGTTGATTCACGGGTTCTCTTCTTTTTCAGGATTACACAATAAATCGTGTGATCAGATGAATGGATACGTAATTATATTTGATCCATTAGAGATACAACCATTTATTTAAATAAATCATTAATCAACATCAGTGGATTGGTCTAATTGGCTTTTCCTATAAGTTAACACATCAAACAGTTGAAAATCACGCGTCCGTAACTTCACTAATCGACGTATCTTTCAAGGAACAACAGATTAAATTATAAGATCTTAAAATAACTTACCGTAATCTGCAGGCTTTAGCTTAAAGTTCTGGCGAGGATGGATATGGAAAAAGTTTAAGGAGGAGAAAGATGGAGGAAGTAAAGGGAGAAGAATTATCTTGAAGTGAGTTTTCAACCAGATACGGCACACTCTTCGGCCGGCATCCACTGGACTTCAGGTCAGCTTAATGAACATTGACTTTTTACCTTTTGTGAAGATTCTCTGTCCCAGCTTCGGTAAAGTAGGCTAGCCTTAAACGTGCACAGATCGTCCATCCAGCTAACGTTTAGCAGGCTTCCAGCATGTTCACTCTCAGTGTCTCGCTGAGTCCGCATCAACTTAACCGACGTAGCAGCACTGGTTCCGGTTAGTTTTCAAGAGAAACGCATTCCTTGAGAGGAAAATTCATTCAAAGTTGGAGCTTTAAGCTCAAGGTGGACTTTATAGCTGGCATGCTATAAGTCCTTAGCTGATGACAAGGTCTTTGACTCAATGACCAACGTCCATACAGCTTTTAGGAGAAAGGTTCATCTCTACTTCTCCAGAAGAACTGGGGAGGAAACAGGAAATAGAGTTTTTGAAGGGAACTTGACGTCAGAGTTTCTGCTCCGTTCATTGGTCAGTCAACCAAAAGGTAGGAGGGAATTAAGTGAAGTCAAAGAGTTCACTTGAAGTCAGACGAGTGAAGGATTGTTTTAAAAACAGAGAAAGATAGTTTTAAAAGTGAACAGAATTGAGACGCCAGTAAAATGATTTAACTTGATTAAACTGTTTCTCATTTCTAAACAAACTAGACCACTATGACATTGTCCTTCAACTCAAACACAGTTTGAACACCATCATATGAAGAAATAACCAGCATAGTATCAGCATAAACAATGATCATAGAATGACAAAAGGTTATTCTGTTGATTACATTTGAATTAGAACAAATTTAAAGAGTAAAAAGAGTCTCTTGGTGATTGATTGTGTTCTTAAATTCAAACTAAATGGAATAAATCAGTGTTCTGTCCTTCACTGCAGGTATTCAGTGAAAAGGTGCCTCACGGGCAGTTTCAGAGACGAAGGTGTATCCCTACAGTTTCAAAGACCAGGGTGTAGTCCACTACATTACCAACCAGAACCTTTAACAGCTCCTCTCTAAATTTCTAACAACATTCTTCTTTTCTCAGTGTTAGAAGTTTTTCTGGAGGCCTGGTCTGTTATATTCTGACTCATAACCTGGTTCAGAACAGATCACACTGTCTCAGCTGCTCACAATGTGCAATCCCAGGGTCAACACTCAATAAGGACTCATTTTTGCTTGCTTGCGTTAGCACTTAGATACATTTTCACATCACCCCATTATCCATCATCAGATACAGATAAGACCAATGAAGTCACACATAGTCACCTCACTGATACATTCTGATAGGCTGTGCTCCTGGATGTGAAGGTGGAGCCAAGGGCCAATATAAGCTGTGGAGTTCTATTGGACGGGGCTCTGCTTCCAGGTTGCTATGGGTTCGGATGGACGCCTCAGTGCTGAGCTTGTAATTTTTCCTGCCTTACCTACACTAAAAGGTAAAAAAATACTTCTCTTGATTTTATTGAGTTTGTGTGAGTTTCCTCTCCACCTAGGAACAAAAGAACCGAAAGGGTGCCGTGGTTGGATGGCCGACATCAGCTTCCAACATTTGGTCTTCTCTGATTTTACTATTTTTCTCTTCTTCACAACAACAGTCATTCTACACACAACCATCCGATGCTGTCTTTCCATGTGCCCCCCTGCCACAACCCTACAGTCCCCAATCTCCCTCAGATTTCCTCTTCTACACAGAATGTAACCAACCTGTGTACTCCTTCTTCCACTCTTTTTGGGTCACTCTATGTTCCTCCCTCTTTTGGAAATAAGTGTTGACTACAGCCATTTTCATTTTCTTTGCAAAATCTGCCACCATCTGTCCTTCCTGGTTTCTTTCCTTGACACCAAACCTACCCATCACTTCCTCATACCCTCTGTTTCCTTCACCAACATGTTCATTCAGGTCTGCTCCGATCACTCTCTTCCCTGGGAATACCCTCTTTCACTTCATCCAGATCCTTCCAAAATGTATCTTTCTCCTCCACATCACATCCAACCAATGGAGCATAACGACTGACAGTGTTTAGCATTAGACCTTCTACTTCTATACACCAAAGTCCATGCTCAACAATCCAGGTATACAATCCAATAATGTTCAGTCAGGTCATCTGGATTGTTTCATTTTTGTGCTGAGACGTTTCGCCCTCCATCCTGAGGGCTTCATCAGTCTGAGGAAACACCAAACAAAACTGATTATCTTCCAACAGCCTACTCCAAAGTGGATAAAAACAGTTATGTTGGTGATAAGATGGCCTCTGGGGGCATGCCCTCTCCTCCGGTGCTTGTCCTCTCCCTCGTCGACAGTCATGTCCAACTGGTTCAAAACACCAAAGTCCATGCTCAATTGTTGGATTGCATAGGCGGATTATTGAGCATTAACTTAGGTGTTTTGAACCAATTTGACATGACTGTCGATGAGGGAGATGGAGGGCAATGGAGGAAATGGCTCTCACTATACTTTCAGGTCTACCAGGTCTTTCCCCACCATCTGATCCAACTCACAACCGTGATCAGTTGGCAGCTCAGTTCCTCTCTTCATCTGAGTGTCCAAAACAAATGACCGCAAATCCACTATCATTTTCATTAAAAGACATACAATCACCCACAGTTCTCATATTGTATTCAGTTTAAATTGTTTTGAACTTATAGCTTTTATTCTGAACTTTATCAGTCTACTCCTGGAGGATGAACAGCAACATGCATGTTTTTATGTTTTGTACATGTCAATAAAACACTAAACTGGTAAGTTGCCAAAAGAACAATCAATACATCTAGGTTTTATTTATGTGTAGTAGAACTTCTCATTATTGGACATTAAACAACATTTCTTAATTATTGAAATAAACAAGGTGAAACTTGGTACAACTGTTTTATTCAAACTAAAGGTAAGCACGTACATTTAGCAATGCATGTTTTCACAGCAACACCAAATGTACTTGAAAAGCAGATTCATCCATCTTTCATCCATCCAGCTTCATCCATCTCCTGGGACTCAGTACCTTACACAGAAATACAACACAAAGGGAGCAAACAATTAAAATGCTTTCGGGGTTTAAAGCAATATTTAACCAATGGATTAAAAGGAGTTACCAAATTGTAACTTTTCACCACTAACTTTATTAACAAAGGCAAATAAGGCATAATTAATTTTGTTAACATTAATTTTAGTTTGAAAGGTAGTCATAGGCTAAATAAATAATATAGTAATGTGAGAAATAGCGATCTTTACTAACAAGCTCATCAGTTAAGCTGAAATACAACAATCTTTAAAGTAGCACAGATTAGCTTAGCTGATGTAGCTTTTACTAAAGTACACATGGCTGATATTTACTGTGGCACAAGTTACATTATCTAAGCTATTCTTTGTTACGTTAAAAATCGCTTATATTTAGGCCTATTGTAGATCAAGCTATGTGAGCTTAGCACGTAGTACATAACACCGATGTTTACTTTAGCTAAGATTAGCTTAGCTACTGCAGCTACGATGGACATCTACGTGTATATTATTGTAAACACTTACTCTGCCAGTCACCAGAACTGTTATTAACATGAAGATTTGGACGTCCTTCACAAATCTGTTACAGGTTATTAAGCATCCATCCATGGATTTTAAGCTACAAAGCTGCTCCGTTGTAGGCAATGATATCAGAGTAACTTCTTGGTGACAACTTGTTGCCCTTCTCCACCAGGGGGCAATATCACTTGGTCTGACATGATGGGGTCAACTCCGACCACTGCTATTTTTTGCAGATATCTAGCTCTTGCGCCTTGGTCAAGAGTAGCTTAGCTTAGCTCTGGTTGCTCGCGTCTGTTTGTCCGCCATTTTCTGACAACAAAGATGGCGGAAAAGTCGTTATTGTGCAATACATGTGTGGGAACTATGTATAAGGTCCAGCCCCTCTCAAGGAGATTGATTCCAGAGCCCATGCCCTATGTCAAAGTGAGTCCAACTACTGTATATATAATCAGTACCTCTCAACCTCACGCACAAGCTCAAGCTACTTCCCTACCAGAGTGCTTACGTTCCATGTCCCAAGAGCCAGCTTTGGTAAGTCTGGGTCAGAACTTCGGCCACTGCTTTCGGCCACTGCCTAATCCCACTGGATTCATGCACCCAACTTGTATGGCCCCTCCTGCAGGTGTTGGGCCAACATGAAAGCAAACCCATGTAGCTCATTCAGACTGAGCCCAATTAGGGCCTTATAGCCATTTTCGCATTGACCGGCCCTCAATGGCCCGGGCCGCCCCACCCCGCCTTCTAACCCGGGTTCGGCGTGTTTGCATTTTCCTTTTTTTTCCCCGGGTCCGCCCTCGTTTTGGAACCATCTCCACCGTGGTTCTGTTCGGGCCGGGCTTCCCCGGCCTAGTTTGACGTCATTTACTGCTCACACTTGATTCGTTGTTTGCAGCAGGGGCTGGACTTGTTCTAAAAACCTCAGCGCGAGGGCTGAATTTCATTCAAATTTAACTACAGAAACCCCTAAAAAAATTGTTAGCTGAATTAGTTTTTCTGAGTTTAATTTTTGTTAATAACTGATTACAAATCAGCTTATGTATCAGTTTATGTTATTTAACTTTTTTTTTTTATTGGAGTAAATAAAAAGGAGTTGTGTTAACCAAACAAACTCCTTTTTATTTACTCCAAAAAAAAAAAAAGTTAAATAACTTTGTACCAGGTGGGAAGCGAACCCGTTTCACCGGGTCAAGATAAAAGAGTATAATTGCCAAGTGCGATCGCTCTGAGCTACAGCGGCAGACTGGTTATTCAGGAGTCCACTTTGCCTATAAAGCAATCACTCCTCAACATTCTAGCTGCATGTAGGAGTTAGAGATTATTAGTTATATTTTAAAACCCAGGCTGCGCGCAAGAGTTAGACTATATTAGTTATTGTTTAATGACATTCAGGTTGCGCTGAAAGGCGGAAATGGGTGCGCGCTTCGTGTTATTTACGTTCTAACATAAGCTGATACATAAGCTGATTTGTAATCAGTTATTAACAAAAATTTTACTCAGAAACACTAATATATATATTCAGCTAACAAATATTTTTTAGTGGCGTGTCCTCTCTTAAAACACTTGCGCACACAAGAACACTCCACCCACGTCAAGTGAACACTCCACCCACTTCAAGAGAACACCCCACCCACTTCAAGGCTTGCCCTCCGGACAGTGCATAATGAACGAGGGCGGGCCAGGGCTGGCTCTGGGCCAACCAGAGACGAGCCGGACTGGGGAGGGCCGTGCAATGCGAAAACGGCTTATGTGTGTAGATCTAGTCACCAGACATTCACCGACAAGACCCTCCCCCAGTCCTGGCTCCAGGGTGGGGTCCCGCTAACCCACGTCCAGGCAAGGGACACTGAGCTCCTTGTTTTATTTTGTCTATAAGAGTCTTTGGAACATCGCATCTTAAAATGACATATCTTTTTTTAAAATCTGACCTATGCATTTTCATATGTGTATAATAATAATAATTATAATGAATTTAATTTATAACGCACTTTTCATTAACAAAAATCTCAAAGTG
>JBBPBX010072828.1:7305-17975 GCA_038048925.1 Garcialebias charrua | reverse complement strand
TTACCAACACATTGTGCAAAAGAAAAACAATGAACAGTATAAGATAACAATGTACATCACAGCGTTCCCTTTATTTAACCTTGGAGAAAAAAACCACTGTTTAAAAACTGTCCTTAAATGCCTTGATTGTCATGGTACATCCAGACCGAGCGCCTTTTCAACGGCAAAAAAGCGCGAAACGCCTCAAGCTGGACGCACTGGACCCAGTGGTGTTCAAACCGGAACGTGAGCGGCGGTGGCGTGGCGGCGGGGTGGGAGGAGTTAGCAGAGCTTAACTTGCTAAACGTGAAAAGTTCACAATTCAAAACTTACCCGATATCCCAACTTCCTCATTGGCACACCGCCAGGCAAGGTCCTTTATGAGGGGCGGTGTAGGACTTAAACTATTTTCCTCTCTCACACACACATCTATTGCCTCTCATTCACTATTAGTGCACACACACACACATTTTCTGCATATTGCCTCTCATTCACTATACTGTACTGTAGTATTAGTGCACACACACACACACATTTTCTGCGTCTATTGCCTCTCATTCACTATAGTATTAGTGCACACACACACACATTTTCTGCGTATTGCCTCTCATTCACTATAGTATTAGTGCACACACACACATTTTCTGCGTATTGCATCTATTGCCTCTCATTCACTATAGTATTAGTGCACACACACACACATTTTCTGCGTATTGCCTCTCATTCACTATAGTATTAGTGCACACACACATTTTCTGCGTATTGCCTCTCATTCACTATAGTATTAGCGCACACACACACACACATTTTCTGCGTATTGCATCTATTCCTTTTTATTTCTCCTCCATACATGAACACTGACTTCGCGGGTTATTTCCGTGTCTCACAAACAATATGTCACACAGTTGCGCAACACCCGTCCCCTCGTTACCGCGTCACATAGCTGACTCCCCTCTCTCTCCTCCCCGACTCTCCCTGATTGGTTGACAGAGCGTTGAACGGCGAAATCTTCAGCATGTTCAAGGCGTGCTGTGGAGGCTGCCGCGGGCTCACGTGCACGGAAAACGACTTCCAAAACGCTCAACACGCACGTGACGCGACGCCCGACCCCTAGACGCTCCTGGAGGCGCGTCCCCCATTGACTTTGCATGTAAACCGGACGCTCATGCAGCTCAAAACGCGTTCGGTCTGGATGTACCATTACCTTTTCAGGAAGCGAGTGAGCTCGAGGGGGGGGGCAGCTTTGTTTATTCCATACTTGACAAAGTATTTCATCTTTTGGGAAAGTGAAAAGGCTCACTTGTTCACTGATGATATTAGAACACCCAAATGCGACACAACGTAATGGCATTTTTGAAGTTATACAAAAAAAAGGCGATCTGGAAGAGAATGCGCATGCGTTATTGCAACCGCGAACTGGGCTTCTCCTTTCTACGTCACAGATGTTGCATTCGCGTGTAATCGGATTTCCGTCAATAAACACGGCGCGAAGTTTAAAATCACTTTAAAATCAAAATTAAATTAATTTATAATTTTGTTTGCAAAAACGAACATAGTTGAATGATACAAGATATATATCTTGTAGCATTTTATGTGTAGAAAGATGATGTCAGTGGACCTTTAAGTGTCAAAACTGAAAAATCTCTGCAACTTCCACATGGAAATTGAGAACCATCACAAATGTTTGGAAGTTTTTAGAGACTTCCTTGTGAACATTGGTCGCCAACAGACACGTCCTGGTGGAGTATCGGCTTGAACGCATGGGCAGCCGTCAATCTGGAGTAAATGTGTACCCTACCCTTCTATTAATTTCAATTTATTTAATTATTTCTATCCCTCAGTTCTATTTAAACCCCTTCTAATCACCAGCGGCTGGAATGGTCCTGAGTCCTGACTTTGTTCAGACGTCTCGTCCTCCTCGTGCTCTGCTGTGTTGTTTCCCACCAGCGTGTTGCCAAGTTTGTTGTCGCCACGCCAAACTTTGTTTTTGTTTATTTCAAATAAAATAAAAATGTTGTTTACCTTTGGAACTCCTCATGTCTTCCTGCATCTTGTGTCCAACCCCACACCGACCGTGATACCTGTAAACATCTGCAAACACATCAGCACAAAGAACAAGAACTTCAAATTAACCAGAGAGGATGTGCAAATAACAAACACATTCTTGTATTGGGCTGTGCAAATATGAAAAAAATAAGACGGAAGTCTCAACATTGAAGTTAACCAGAAAGTGACACATCACCCAGAAGCACAAACACCATCAGAACCTGACATCAGCACTGTGGTCCTGGCCCCTCTGTTAGCTTGTCAATCCGGTCAAAATAAACCATTTCTCCAAACTGAATTCATTCAATGAGCTACAGCAGGTAAGATATTAACTGTTCCTCACCTTTCAACAAATATCCCCTTAAAAAATACAAACTACGAAGGAGATTTTAGCATTTACTGAATGTGAAACTAAAAAAAAAGCGTTTACCATTTAACTGCAGACTGGTAAAGTGGTAACCAGTGGAGAGCACCTTGGGCCTCCCTGTGGAGGAAAAAATACATTTTGAGGTCATTTTTAAAACTTAAGGTGACTCAACAAACTACTGGCATTGTTGTCTTTCTGTCTTTGTGCACAAACGTTTTCCAAAGTAGATTTGTCTGACCACAGCCGTCACGACAGTCAGCAACACGACACCCAGCAGAGCCAGCCAGATCACCATGAGCGTGTACCACCACTCATCTGGAGGGAACACATTCAGAAACCTTCAGCTCAGCATGTCTGTCTGCAGAAAAGGTTATTTTTATTAACTGGTTTCATCTAAAATAATGCATTCATCACAATTATTTAAAGCTAACATCTCATTATGACATCAAACAATAGATAAAATAATTATATAAACTAGAAAAAGTGTATTTCTACGGTGCAAATGCCATGTGAAAGCTTATTGTTGACTGGTTAGGCTGAAAGCTGCTGAACAAGCCACCTAAAATGATCAGCAGCTGCAAATTAGAAACTAGAAGCTGAAAGGAGCAGAAAAAATGTGAAGGAAGCTGCTATTAGCAAAAACAAGCTGAAAAAAGGCTAACCTGAACAAAAGCTGAAATGAGATTTTTTTTAAGCAGCATAAAAGATTTAAAGAATGAAGGGAGCTTGATTCATTTTCAATAAAAATGGCAGAAAAAGCTAAATATTTCAAAAAGTAGAAATTGCACAAATACCAAAAGTCAGAGCAGGAATGATCTGAATGAGCTGAATGTTTTGATGTATGAATTGTTGAAATAGCACATACATTATGGTAAAATCATGGTTTAAAAAAAAAGGGATGGAAAACTGTGCTTGATTGATTCCAGTTTTTTTTATTATTATTATTATTATTTTTATGACAGATTCGTCTTTTAAAAAATGGGGGTGTTTTGAAGCTCATCACAGAAAGAAAGGACGCCAAATCAATACAGGAGGTGCATAAAATTGGGAGGCAGTGTGCTCCTGGGAAAAAAAGTCATGTTGTACAAAAGAGGTGAGAATCACAGCAGAGATTTGAGTCTTGAGAAGGAGAATTGAAGGAAAATTGTTCTATTGAAAAACACGACTCCACAGAGGACTGGGAGGAATAAAATGGAAACAGATTGGTTTCCTGGTCTCTCATAGTCTCCTCAGGTAGACTGAAGCCACACGAGGAACAAAGATGAACCCTCACTCACGTCGACACCAACCTTTACCTGTTCGTTTCCATGGCAGCTTTTCTTTCATTGTTCCTGTCAAAAGTGTTTGATTGGAGAGCCGAAGGAGGCAGTGGCTTTGATTGGCTGATTTAGGCGTGGGAAGGAGAGGAAGACAGCAGTAGAAGACCTCCATCTGGCCTTCATCTTGGTCTGCCTCCTCTTCTGGTGGGTGGAGGTGCAGGGAGCTGTGATTGCTGTGGCCAGTTAAAGTGAGAGTCAGGATCTCTGAGTCATTGAGCTGAAGCCTGACTGACACCTCCAAATGCATCTTCAGACCTGTAGATTCAAAATCAATAAATACAATTATCTTCTATGTTTTGGAAGAAAATGAGAATTTTTGTGGCTCTGAGCGAAAGAAAAAGGTTAAAACCTGAACCTGAACGTGTTGAAAACTTTAACGACTTGTTTCTAAGGTTTAATAGTGACATAAACTTTACTAAACTGTATAGGGATAGTCTGGTCATTTCTCCTGTTTTTGTTGTTGTTGTTTTTTTGTTGTTTTTTTCAGCTGAGGCTACTGTCTAACTTGAAGTCCATACTGTCCAGACATAACGTGCAGACTGTAATCCATGAACATCCAGGCTTGATTACAGCACTGCACTTCTGTTTGGAGTCAGTCAGACCTCCAGGGCACGATTACAACTGGTCCAAAATGCTGCAGCCCAATTTTTAACTGGTCCAGGCAAAAGAGAGCACATTACTCCAGTTCTGGCCTCCCTGCACTGGCTCCTGGTTCACTTTGGAGTTCAGTTCAATATCCTTCTGTGTGTTTTCTAATCTCTGGACAGCTCTGCCCTCTCTAATCTTACTGATCTGCTGCAGCCATAGGTCCCACAGTGCTCTCTGAGGTCAGCAGACCAGGTGCTTTTATTGGTTCCAGGAACCAATTAAGATTTACCTGACTAAATAAAGGTTGAATGAATGAAAAAAAAACCCGTCTTGAGCTCAGAGGTGACAGGATCTTCTCTGTTGCAGGTCCAAGACTGTGGAATGACTTGCATGTCAGGCAGGCTCCCTCTCTCACAGTCTTTATGTCTCGCTTAAAAATGCACTTTTATTCCTCGGCTTTTGACACAGTGTGATTTTGTTTTTAATCTGTCTGTATTCTACAATGTTAGCCATTTAGTTATTATCTTCTTCCATTTGGATCTATGTTATTTTTTTTATTTTTTTTGTGTCCTTTGATTGTTTTTTTCTGTTTTACATCACTTTGGTTGACCTTGTTGCTGTTTTAAGTGCTTTATAAATGAAGTGGTATGGTACGGTACGGTACGGTACGGTATTGTATGTTTTCCTGAATGATGACCCCGCGATCTGAAAATGAAAAAGCAGGTAAAGCTAATGGATGGATGAATGTTCTTTCAAATAGTTATCAATGTATGTTATTGGCAGTGATATCAGTCATAGAGAACAGTTTAGTAACAGAAAGTAACAGAAGTCTTCCTTCAGAATAGTCTATGGCTAGCAAAACAAGGGGAGATTTAACCTGCGAGAAAAATGTCTGCCTGAATAAAACCCAAACTACACTTGACCTTAGCCAAAAGGCCAATAAGCAATTAAAAAACAACTAAATGGCCTTCCTGAAGCTGTGCACCAGCTTAAAATGTGTCTGACCTGAAGCTGAGATTTCATCCATGTTGGTGTCCGTTTCACACATGAACCAGTTCACTCTGGGCTCATCTCTGACGCTCCACAGTTCAGGCTCAGTTGAGTTGCTTTGACTCTTCTGTGTGCAGATCTGCTCCCACTTTTCATCCTCTGCAGTCGGAGGAGGATCACAAACATCTTTCGGCTTCACTTCAACGTTTTCTCCCTTCTTCGCCTGGCTGCTTTGTTCACAGCGCTGGTAGGGAAGGCAGAAGAAATTCACTTTGAACACTGAAAGGACAAAGAGAATAAATATTTAGACGGACCACGTGCTCTGAAGTCAGAAATCAGAGTGAGATCTTGAAGTGGGAGCTCTGGGATGCTCGAGGGAACGACAGAGAAAGGAAAAACAAAAGCGTAAACAGGCGGCTGATCTTATAAATAACTGTTTTTAAAACCGGCACAATACAGAAACATTTCCAAACAGCTGTCAGTCACAGAGGGATGGAGCCATGTTTGGATTTTAGTCTTTTCTCCAGAGGGGGGAGAAGGCTCAGATGTTTTAAACCTGACTGAGAGGAAGTTGAAACGGAAACACACAAAGTAAGTGCTCCTTCCTTCATGAATCTTAAATGGTGCAAATATATATATATACTGTATAGCTAAAGTATACCTGTTCCTCCTGGAGTTGTTCTGACCCACCTGTGGATATTCTGAAGAACTCTGGCAGGCAGATGATGAAGGTGAGGATCACCAGAAGGAGAAGTTTAGTCACTGCAGCTCTTACCATGGTTGTACACACACTCGTTCAAACCGACACACTCTGTACACGTGCACCTCCTTCCATGCTCACACACACAAACGCAAGCTTTAGCATCAAGTTCGTGTCCACCTTGAAGGTTCTGGCCGTCTTTGAGATGGTTCGTGATTCAATCGGACGAAGGCGACAGAGTGTGCACATTTTGTTAAGAAACTTCACTTCCTATTGCACTTCCTGTGTTTTTTCTGAGAGAGTGAGAGATAGAGAGAAGGAGAGACAACCAGGAGTCTGTCAGCTCGGTGTAAGTCCAACTTGTGTCTTTTGTTTGGGTGTAGACGTGAGATGGCAAACAGGTTATTTTCTGAGAGGAGAGGGGAAATGTGGTTACAGGAATTTAGTTGTGATTTTTATCCAGTTTTAAGTTCATTTTAGAGACAACGCTGTGACAAGAAGTTTGAAAACTGAACAGAGTCAGAGGAAGGATGTCAGCCTTCAGCTCGGACGTTTTACCCAACAGGAAGAGAAACCTTCAGCTTAGGTCCTAAAACCTGACACAAACTAACATACAGCACCATGCATTTATTTATTTGACAAAGTACAAGTCTGGTTTGTGGAAACAACTTCTTTAGGAAGATTAAAACTGAAATCAGGAAGAATTGTGGCTGTTTTCTGGCCTTCAGCCGGGTCCTGTGGCTGAAACAAGCTCAGACCATGAGTCCTCCTCCACCGTGCTTGACCGTTGATGTGCTGTGTTTGGTTTTCCTCTAATGGGGCCATGTTAAGTCAAAACATATCCATTTTGGTTTAGTTTGCTCGCAGGTTTGTTCAGATGAAACTTTACAAACCTAAGCTCTGCTGTTTTATTCCTTTTAGAGCGAAGAGACAACTTTTTCAAACAAGTGCTCTCTTTTTCTGATTGTCTCATAAATTTAGGATATACATCTTGCACAGTTCCACATGACTTGTGAAGTTTATGTCATTTTTATTTATTTATTTAATTTTTTTTAGACATTGCATAGTCTGATCTTAAAGTGAAATTGTTGCAACATCCACTATTGGAAATATTGCCACTGGTCCTGACGGTTTAGCAAATGTGAACAATGCTGATGTCCCCCGGCACTGAGGGATTTGAATAGTGGTTGTTTGTAGTTTCTGAGATGAGTGTTTTTCTGCACTGGAATTGAACAGGGAATGAAGTAAACCTTAACGTTTTTGGTGCAATATATTCAAATGGGGAGGAGTTACACATACTTCACTCTGGAGTGACGTTTTCTGGTGAGTTGAGGGACAACCAGGCACAATGGTGGAGCCAGGGGATGGTCATTGATGGCCTTAACCACAATAGATTAATCTTTGCAGTGGTACATTAAGTATTATGTATCAATGTTTCTAAATTTTGTCTTTTTAATTAATAATTACATACACCTCAACTGGCTCCTCTTAACGTGGAGGAGCAGTGGTTCTACCCTGAGTCTCTCCCAGATAACTGAATTTCTCACCCTATCTCTAAGGGAGAGTCCAGCTGCCCTGCAGAGGAAACTCATTTCAACGGCCTGTATCTACGATCTCCTTCTTTCAGTCACTACCCAGAGCACATGACCATAGGTGAGGGTAGGAACGTAGACCAAGCAGTAAACAAAGAGCTTTGCCTTATAGCTCAGCTCTCTCTTCACCACAACGGACCAGTACAGAGTCCGCAATACTGCAGACGCTGCACCAATCCATCTGTCAATCTCTCGCTCCATTCTTCCCTCACTCGTGAACAAAACCTCAAGATGCTTGAACTCCTCCACTTGAAGCAGAACCTCACCCTCGACCCAAAGAGAACAATCCACCCATTTCCAGTTGAGGACCATGGCCTCAGATGTGGAGGTGCTGATTCTCATCCCAGTCGCTTCACACTCGGCTGCAAACAGCTCCAGTGAGAGCTGAAGATTACGGCACAATGACGCCAACAGGATCACATCATCTGCAAATAGCAGAGAAGGAATCCTGAGGCCACTGAACCGAAAACCCTCTGCCTACTGGCTGCACCGAGAAATCCTGTCCATAAAGTTATGAGCAGAATCAGTAAGAACGGGCAGCCCTGGCAGAGTCTAACTTACTACCGGCAACGTGAACCAAACTCTCGCACCACTTTTATAGGAACTGAACAGCCCGTAACAACAGGCCTCCAATCCCATACTCACAGAGCATCCCCCACAGTGTACCACGAGAAACATGGTTGAATGCTTTCTCCAAGTCTACAAAGCACATGTAGACTAGATGGGCAAACTCCCATGACCCCTCGAGGACCCTAGTGAGGGTAAAGAGCTGATCCAGTGTTCCATGGCCAGGACGGAACCCACATTGTTTCTCCTGGATCTGAGGTTCGACCAACAATCAGACTCGCTTCTCTAGTATCCCTGAATAGACCTTACCAGTGAGGCTGAGGAGAGTGATGCCCCTATAATTAGAGCACACCCTCCACCTCCGGTCCCCCTTTTTGAAGAGGGGAACCACCATCCCAGTCTGCCAATCCAGTGACACTGCCCACAATGTCCATGCGACGTTGCAAATGTGTATCAACCAAAACAGTCCCACAGCCTCCAGAGCCTTAAGGAAATCAAGGTGAATTTCATTTACTCCCGGAGCCCTGCCACCTCTGAGCTTTTTAAGTACCTCATCGAACTCAGCCACGGTTATGGGTGGATCAACCCCAAAGTTCCCTGACTCAGCTTCCTCCATGGAAAACATGCTGTTGGGATTGAGAAGGTCCGAGAATTATTCCTTCCACCTCCTGACGACATCCCTGGTTGAGGTCAACAGCACCCCACCTTCACTGAACACAGTGTTAGTAAAGTGCTGCTTTCCCATCCTCAGCAGCCTGATGGTTTGTCAGAATAGCCTTGGAGCCGACCAAGAGTCTCTATCCAAGGCCTCACCGAACTCTTTCCACATCTGAACTTTTGCCTCAGCAACGGCCAAGGCTGTGGTCCGTTTGGCCCTCCGGTACTTTTCAGCTGTCTCCGGAGTCCCACTGGCCAGCAAGGCCTGATAGGACTCTTTCTTCCCATGCAGGCACTGAAACATAAATAAAGCACACATAATAATTGGTAGGTCTTGTCAGCAGAAACCACACACCTGTAATATCCACAAGCTTCAGACAAAGTTCTGGTTGCATGTTTGACCACTCTCACTGACAGAATCGGAACAGTTCCAAGTCATTTTTTGGTTTCCTGTCACAGACGTGACTCTGAAACACAGCATATTTTCCACACGTCACAGCTTGAACCTGATGACAACTTGCTCTAATATCTTGTGTCAAAGCTTGGAACTAAATCTTTTAGTTTTAGGAAACCATTTCACACAACTCACCTGTATCATTTAGTAAGATAAACACAACATACAGAGGAAAATATCTACAGATTTGTTCTGTTTTATAGAAGATGTCCTCACTTCTCATTGTTGTTCTGATTGATCTGCTTTGGAAATAATTAATTTTTTAATTTTTGTACAGTCTGACCTAATCCTTGTTTGGTGTGGCTCAGATTTTATACTGATTGGTTGCTAAGAGCCACTTGTCTTGGCAGGGTGCACACACACACGCGCACACACACACACACACACACACACACACACACACACACACACACACACACACACACAGAGAGTGATGAGCATGTCTGGCAGGTGGAGCCTTATCTTGTTTCCACAGCAGTTTGTTGCTCTCAGGACTCAGTCGGCAGCTTCAGAGGAGAGACAGAAGCTGCCGAAACGTTAGAAAACATCTTTTTGTAAAACTTTACATTTCATCAAATCTGCTTGGCACTTGAGCATGTGGCTCATTCACTGTCTGAACAGGAGGTGCAGGAAAAATATTGATTTTTTAAAATAATCTAGATTCTTAGTCCTGGCTATTCAGAATCGGCTCTAAAAGCCCCAAAATCTTCTTTTTTTTTACATTAAAACCCAAAAGATAAAGAAAATAAAACCATATCTCATAGTATATGAAAGAATACATAAAATGAAAGGTGGCAGAAAGAAGAAGAAATCTGACCCGAACCAGTGACCTCCAGGACCCGATAAGGATAAAGCGGGTAAAGATGATGGATAGATGGCTTTTGTTGAAAAGATTTACCAAACAAATCTTTTAAACAAAATCCATCCATACACATTTGAAACATGGATGAATGCAATATGATTTTGAAGTCTATTTTATTTTGAGTTAAATGTTTATGCAATACAGTAGGCTGAAATCTTTGTTTACGTTTGTATTTTGAATTATTTGTGATGGACTGGAGACATGTCCAGGGTGTCCCCTGCCTCTCGCACAGTGACTGCTGGATATAGGCACCAGTGACCTCCGGGACCCGATTAAAGCTGCTGCATTCTATTCATATACCCATCTGCTGTATTTATACTGTATTATTTGACATTATTAATGTTTGCTACAAGCATACATTATTGTTTTAAATAAATGTTTTATTTGTTTACATTATTGTTTAATCTTTTCATGATTTCAATTGAAAATTGTTTCAGAATCGAAAATCGATCCTGGAATGAAAATCGTTTTAGAATCGAAAATCGATTTTTAATCGAATCGGTGCATCAAAAATCGGAATCGAATCGATTCTCCAGACACTGAGAGATT
>JBBPBX010072827.1:0-17975 GCA_038048925.1 Garcialebias charrua | reverse complement strand
TTGCAGCTGTGGTTGTTTTAAAGGGCTCTATAAATAAAGTATTATTATTATTATTATTATTATTATTATTATTATTATGGATGGATGGATGGATGTGAGTTGCTACTGATTTGTTGCTGTTTGATGTTAACAGCTTCTGCTCTTTCAGAAGTGTTCATGGTTGACATCATTTGCAGATTATGGCTGAGAATTGTTTAGGAAGAGATTTGTATTTTGTATGCTTTCTCTGTGCTGAAAAATACATTACTGTACCTTTTAAAAGTTTCTGAACTGGACTGTACACTAAGGCACTTTGTTTTCATACATGTCAGTAGATTTTTAAATTACAGTACAGATGTGCTGTGCTGAATAGCACTGTCTAACATTGCTGTACAGTACCTGTACATGCTGTTCAGGTTTTCAGATTCAGATTCAGATTCAGTTTATTATTGCCATTGTCAATGAACAGGATTCACAGACTAGGAATTTGCTTCGGCATAACGGTGCATAAAATATAGAAACATAAAACATAAAAAACATAAACCATAAAACATCAATACAATATTCAGTGAACAAAACCTACTAAGAAACAGCGCAATTAGAGTGGTGCAATCAAAATACAGTGATACAGTGATTCCCAATCAAAATACAAAATACAGCGACCAAGGCAAGTTATGGGGTAACATGGTTATGAGTGTTCAAAAGTCTGACAGCAGAGGGGAAGAAACTGTTTTTATGGCGGGAGGTTCTGGTCCCAATTGACCGAAGCCTCCTGCCTGAGGGGAGTCGTTCGAACAGACCGTATGCAGGGTGAGAAGGGTCAGCTGTGATCCGACCTGCTCGCCTCACAGTCCTGGAGACGTACAGGTCATGGAGAGATGGGAGACTACAGCCGATTACCTTCTCAGCAGAGCGCACGATGCGCTGCAGTCTGTGTCTGTCCCTGACAGTGGCCCCGGCGTACCACACTGTGATGGACGCGCTGAGGATGGACTCGATGATGGCCGTGTAGAACTGCACCATCAGCTTGGCCGGCAGCTTGGCCTTCCTCAGCTGTCGCAGGAAGTACATCCTCTGCTGAGCCTTTTTGATGAGGGAGCTGATGTTTGGCTCCCACTTGAGGTCCTGGGTGATGGTGGTGCCGAGGAACCGGTAGCAGTCCCCACTGATGATTTTTTGTGTTTATGGATGAATTTGTGGTGTAATGTGTTAGATAAGTGTTTGTAAATAAAGTTCTGTGCATGTTTATGGCCCAGTATGTCCGCTTGTTCAGTCTCATGCCGTTAAATGTGTGCGTGTGCGGCGCTCCGTTAGCGGTATAGCCGCGACCTACGTCAGAAACGCGGACCTACGATCGGCTCGTGTTTTTGGTCCGCGAGTTACGGCAAAATCGACCTAAGTCTCATCCTTAGGTCCGGAACCCTGACATAAGTCGAGGGTTCCCTGTACTACACCCACCCTTCATATTAACAACTTTCAGAATACATAACACATTAGACACCCAGACTGGGTTTGCCCGCTCCCTCCCATTGGCCACCAGTCACGCCCCCAGACACCCAACCCCCCAGCACATGAACCCCCAACCCACCAGCGAGCCGAGGGCCCCCGGCCAGAGCCGGGCACCAGAGCGCCAGCCAGCCCATAGCCCGGCGACCCGCCCGCCAGAGCCCAAGACCCCCGATCCCCACCAGGCCCAAGCCCGGGGACGACACGCCCCCAGAGTCCCAAGTCCACGGCACCCGCCCCAAAACCACCCCAGCACAGCCGAGTCACCGACCGGCGACCCATGACCGCTGCCACCGACCACCCGAGGGCCCGCATGCTGCCCGCATGCCGCCCCTAGCAGACATCCCCCAGAAGAAGTTGATTTTTATTCAAAATCGCCGATTTTTCTTATTTAGCGTTCAAATACTCAGCAGAGACCTGCGCAGAGGCACCGGCTGCTTCACTTCAGATTGCGCAATCACTCTGCTGATGTGCTGCAGCTGTGAGCGATTTGGGAAGGCAGGAAAATTCCTGCCTCTTTTATGTCGCTATTAAAATGTCCAAATACTTTTGCTATATAAACTACATTTCTATAGTTTAGCTGGTGAATATAATGTCTCGTGATTTTGTCTAAAACTGTATGTGTACGCTGAACGATCTCATAAAACGGCTGTGAAGGTGCCCACACACACACACACACGGCCAGCCTCTGGAGGCGGGGCTACTGAGCTCAGGGATCTGTTTCAGCCTCGCGCTGCAGGAGGACAAGTGACAGCGCAAACAGAGCAAAAAGAGTAACTTTTCACAATCTACAAATATCTAGAACATTAAACACTTAACTAAAAGTTTTAGTATTTTGTTAACAATTTAGTTTTGATCATTTTTAAACATCAGCACAGAGTTTACATTTTTAACATGATTTCCCAAAACATTTCACAATTCAACTCCCTGTATTGAAATAAACCATCTCTTCAAACTAGTCCTATAGCTTGGCTTTGCAAAAATGTCAGTTCCCTTTAGACTGTAGCAGCGTTCTCTCTTAACAAAATACATTTGAACATTTGAGGGTTCTATTACTAACAAAATATTATAGTCCACCAAATCATAAAACGTCAGTACTTGTTTAAATAATATATTAGATAGATGACATTAAGGCTTTCTTGTAATAATTCTCACAGCTCTTTTCTGTAAAATAAAAATAGATTTTGTTATAGTTTAATTTAATTTATAAGTAAAAGTAAGACTAAAATAATTTTTTCTCCAAATTAATTTTTTTTTGTGTGCTACAGTTTGTATGTGTAAAGATTGCTGATATGAGATTTTAAACACAACCCGTTAACTGCTGCCAATCAAATGGCGAATAAACTACTCTGTAGGGTTCATGTATTATAAAAGAAGAAAATAACGCTATCCAAAGTATCCAAACCGCTGAAGAAGCTATGGCAGACAGAAGCCAAAATGTGGAGAACATTTTTTGTCTGTTTTTTATTATACATATGAAAAAAAAACTGCACAGTGCCTCACCAGCCATGAACCTCACCGCACGTCACTGCTGAAAATAGTAACAGTTCTTAAGTACCGGTACTAATGGAAAATCCTCAGAACCAGGCCAAGTGGGGTCCAGTTGGGCCGTACCGGTACTAATGGAAAAGGGACATTTGTGAGATTAGGTTGATGCTTATAATGTGTCACGTACTCAGTGGAAAGATGACAGCTAATGTGTACCCGATTGATTGGATAGAAATTAAAAACAAGAAGTGCCACAGGGTGCAGAAAAGAGTCTATAGATATGGGAACAGACTTGACACACGTCAGAGTTGTGTGGGGGCCCCTTGATGTCAGGCAATATATACAATTCACTCTTGTTCACGCAGTTTCTTCTTCTTCTTTCGGCTTTTCCCTTTTCAGGGGTCGCCACAGCGAGTCATCCTCCTCCACCTCACTCTGTCCTCTGCATCCTCTGTCCTCACTCCAACTACCTCCATGTCCTCTCTAACTGCATCCATATATCTCCTCTTTGGTCTCCCTCTTTGTCTTTTTCCTGGCAGCTGCATTTCTAACATCCTTCTACCAATATACCCACTGTCCCTCCTCTGGACATGTCCAAACCATCTCAGTCTGGCCTCCCTAACTTTATCTCCCAGTTGTTTAACATGTGCTGTACCTCTGATGATCTCATTCCTGATCTTATCCATCCTTGTCACTCCTAAGGAGAACCTCAGCATCTTCATTTCTGCTACTTCCAGTTCTTTCTCCTGTCTTTTTGTCAATGCCACTGTCTCCAGACCATACAACATAGCTGGTCTCACCACTGTCTTGTAAACTTTTCCTTTGACCTTTGCTGACACCTTTTTGTCACAAATCACTCCTGAAACTTTTCTCCATCCACTCCATCCTGCCTGGACTCTCTTTTTCACCTCTTTACCACATTCCCCATTTTCCTGGACAGTGGACCCCAAGTACTTGAAGTCCTGCACCTTTGTGACCTCTGCTCCTTGTAGCCTCACTGTTCCACTGGCCTCCCTCTCATTCACACACATGTACTCTGTCTTACTACGGCTGACTTTCATTCCTCTTCTTTCAAGTGCATACCTCCACCTCTCCAAGTTCTCTTCCACCTGTTCCCTATTCTCACCACAGATCACAATGTCATCTGCAAACATCATAGTCCATGGGGATTCCTGCCTGACCTCATCTGTTAGTCGGTCCATCACCAGAGCAAACAAGAAGGGGCTCAGAGCCGATCCTTGATGCAATCCCACCGCCACCTTGAAGCTATCTGTCACTCCTACAGCACATCTCACCACTGTCCTGCTGTCCTCATACATGTCCTGTACCAGTCTAACATACTTATCTGCCACTCCAGATTTCCTCATGCAATACCACACCTCTTCTCTTGGCACCCTGTCATATGCTTTTTCTAAATCCACAAACACACAATGGAGTTCTTTCTGACCCTCTCTGTACTTCTCTATCAACATCCTCAAAGCAAAGATGGCATCTGTGGTGCTCTTTCTTGGCATGAAACCATACTGCTGCTCACAGATAGTCACCTCTTGTCTAAGCCTTCCTTCCACAACTCTCTCCCAGATCTTCATTGTGTGGCTCATCAACTTAATTCCCCTGTAGTTGCTACAACTCTGTACATCACCCTTGTTCTTAAAAATGGGAACCAGCACACTTCTTCTCCATTCTTCAGGCATTTTCTCACCCTCAAATATTCCATTAAATATTTGAGTCAAAAACCTCACTGCCATCTCTCCAAGACATTTCCAAACCTCCACTGGTATGTCATCAGGTCCTACTGCCTTCCCCTTCTTCATTCTTTTCAGAGCTTTCCGGACTTCACCCTCACTAATCTTTCCCACTTCCTGGTCCACAGTTTCTATTACCTCCACTCTTCTTTCTCTTTCATTCTCTTCATTCATTAGCTCCTCAAAGTAATCCTTCCATCTTCCCATCACACTCTCCTCACTTGTTAGAACATTCCCATTCCCATCTTTAATAAGCCTAACCTGCTGCACATCCTTTCCAGCCTGATCCCTCTGTCTTGCCAATCGGTACAAGTCCTTCTCGCCCTCTTTAGTGTCCAGTCTCCCATACAACTCATTGTACGCCCTCTGCTTTGCCTTAGCTACTTCCCTCTTTGCTCTATGTCCCATCTCCTTATATTCCTGTCTCCGCTCTTCAGTCCTCTCACAGTCATATTTCTTCTTGGCTAATCTCTTTCTTTGAATGGCGTCCTGCACTTCACTATTCCACCACCAGGTTTCCTTATCATCCATTCTCTGTCCAGATGACACACCAAGTACCTTCCTACCTGTCTCTCTAATTACTGTTGCTGTAGTAGCCCAGTCACTTGGAAGCTCTTTCTTACCACCCAGAGCCTTTAACAGCTCGTCTCTGAATTTCTCACAACATTCTTCCTTCTTTAGCTTCCACCATTTGGTCTTCTTCTCTGGTTTTACTCTTTTTCTCTTCTTCGCAACAACAGTCATTCTACACACAACCATCCGATGCTGTCTGGCCACGCTCTCCCCTGCTACAACCTTACAGTCTCCAATCTCTCTCAGGTTTCCTCTTCTACACAGAATGTAATCGACCTGTGTACTCCTTCCTCCACTCTTATAGGTCACTCTATGTTCCTCCCTCTTTTGGAAATAGGTATTGACTATAGCCATTTCCATTCTCTTGGCAAAATCCACCACCATCTGTCCTTCCTGGTTTCTTTCCTTGACACCAAACCTACCCATCACTTCCTCATCCCCTCTGTTTCCTTCACCAACATGTCCATTCAGGTCTGCTCCAATCACCACTCTTTCCTCCCTGGGAATACTCTCTATCACTTCATCCAAATCTTTCCAAAATTTATCTTTCTCCTCCCCATCACATCCAACCTGTGGAGCATAACCACTTACTATGTTTAGCATCAGACCTTCTACTTCTACCTTTAGACACATCACCCTATCTGACACTCTCTTCACCTCTACTACATTCTTTGCCAACTCCTCCTTCAGGACCACCCCTACTCCATTTCTCTTTCTATCCACACCATGGTAAAACAGTTTGAACCCTGCTCCAATACTGCGAGCCTTGCTGCCCTTCCACTTGGTCTCTTGGACACATAAAACATCTACCTTTCTTCTCTGCATCATGTCAGCCAGCTCTCTACCTTTGCCTGTCATTGTCCCCACATTTAGAGTTGCAACCCTCAGTCCTACATTCTTCACTTTCCTCCTCTCCCTCTGTCTCCTGACACGTTTTCCTCCTCGGCGTCTTCGACTAACAGTAGTACAATTTCCGCCGGCACCCTGTTTGTCAACAGCACCGGTGGCGGACGTTGTTAACCCGGGCCTCGACCGATCCGGTATGGTTTCACTTTGATGAACTCGCATTATGGTTTTGGCAAGTGTTTTACATCGGATGCCATTCCTGACACAACCCTCACCATTTACCCGGGCTTGGGACCGGCACAAGAGATGCACTGGCTTGTGCTCCCTAGTGGCTGGCTTGTTCACGCAGTTTGAAGTCTAAAAATAAAGATGTTGTTTAATTCTGACATAAGCGTGTGTTCCTTCCAAGCAAACAACCCAGGTGGGGAAGGATCTTTGTTTTCCCCTATAAATGGGGGCTTGTTCGAACGGAAGTACCACATGCGCAGTTTTGAGCGGAACCCAATCCGGCCCTGATCCAGTGTGACACGCTTCAATTGTAGGCCGGCCTGAAACAGGTAAGCAGAGAGCATTTTCTGTAAAAAGTTGGCACTTTTTAATATGACTGAGGCATGACACACGCGTTCTCTAAATTTTAAATGTGTGAACAAGATGTCAGCGGTGGTTGATTCTTGAGATGAAAGACAGAATGCGTTAAAATTTCCAAATTTTAATCCGCTGTATTTCAAAAGCTTATACGTGGAAGTAAACGCGCCAGTGACGGCTCGTGACATTTTCACCAGGGGGGGGCTATACAGGGAATCCTCGAGTTACGTCAGGGATCCGGACCTACGAGTGTGACTTAGGTCGATTCTGCCGTATCTCGCGGACCAAAAACACGTGCCTGTCGTAGGTCCACATTTCTGACGTAGGTCGCGGCTATACCGTTAACGGAGCGACGCACACACATTTAACGGCATGAGACTGAACAAGCGGACATCCTGTGCCATAAACATGCACGCAACATTATTTACAAACACTTAGATAACACATTATACCACACATTCATCCATAAACACACAAAACCAGTACAGCATGTACTGTACAGGTACAGTACTGTAATGTTTTTTCCAGCACAGACAAAGCATACAAAATACTGTACAGTACAAATCTCTTCCTGAACAGTTCTCAGCCATAATCTGCAAATGAGTTCAACCATGAAACATGAACACTTCTCTTTGAGCAGGAGCTGTTAACATCAAAATCCAGCAAATCAGCAGGAACTCCCATCCATTCATCCATCCATCCATCCATCCATCCATCCATCCATCCATCCATCCAGCAGCCAGCAGCAGTAGCAGTCACCAGCTTATTGACATGAATCAGCACCAAATCAGCCGAAAATCACATCCATGCAACCATCATGTTTTTGAAACCAGTGCAGTCCATGTGGTGTTTGTGTGCAGTCCATGTGCATGAAAAAGTCCATGAACTCTAAAAAAAGCTAGAAGCAGCAGAAAAAGGAAACAAGGAAACAAAATGTCCTTACTTTGACTGAAGTGTAGGTAGACACTGATGTTTTTCTCAAGTTCAAACCTGGATCAGATGGAACTGCTTAGCCAGTGCTCAACCATGAATGATGGGAGCATTTTAGGCCAGGTGTGGGCTCAGTGGTGTGGTCCTGATGTGAGCAGTTCTGTCCATCAGAACAGGTGTTTTTTTTTTTTGCAACAGTCATACACAGTGATGTCACTAACGCGTTACAAAGTAACGCGTTACTCTTGTCGGACCACTTTTTTCAGTAACTAGTAATCTAACGCGTTGCTTTTCAAAATTCAGTAATCAGATTAAAGTTACTTTCTCCAAATTATTGTGCGTTACTTTTTTTGTCATTTTCTGTAGTACTGTAATTTTATTTTTATTTCCTCAATGCGTCTCTCGGCCGGGGAGTGATTAAAAAAAAGACGCGGAAATTCAGTCAGCTACGGGCTGTTTGAAACCTGACACCACACCATGCAGCGCGTGTGTGCCTGAGGTGCGCACACGGAGCTGAGAGAGGAGGAGAATGAGAATCACTTACTTGTTCAGTTAAACAATGGAGCCTCTCCGAGAGAGCTGATTGAGACAGCAGGTCCCCCCCCACCCGCGACCAAAACAACTAAAAGCTTGACTTCGGTAAAGCCCCCCCCCACCTCCTGCTGTGTACAAACTGGTGTTGATGGCAGCTATCAATCGTCTCAATTGGTCTGTCAATAGGTCTTATTTACATACAAATACATTCTTTGTTCTTGTTTCTTCTGGTAAGCTCATCTACAACAGCTCCATTTCGTGTCAGGAGAACGCACAGCATGCAGGTAGTTCACGATGCATTCAAGAGCATATGTTTGTTTGGATGTAACAGAGACCATGTGTACACAATTTCCTAAAATAAAAATAAAAAACTCTGATTTTGACGTTGAAAGACTGTCTTTATTATATTATTTATTTTTAAAAGTATTTACAGAAATACTTTTTTGTAAAAATATTATTTGTTTAATGAAGTAAAGAAAGACCATTTTGTTTTTGAATATTTTTATTAGTAATTATTTTATTAATACATTTACGTTTTTTATGTATTGTGACAGAGGGCTCTTGGCAGCAGCAGCTGAAAGTAACTAATAAAGTAACTTAGTAATCTAACTTAGTTACTTTCCAAATCAAGTAATCAGTAACTTAACTAAGTTACTTTTCCCAAAGACTAATCAGTAACTTAACTAAGTTACTTTTTCAATGTAACTATGCCATCACTGGTTCATACATGCAGAAGGTGTTGACACAGGTGATGGATGGAGGCAGATGGAAGGACACCAGAGACAGGCAGGACTGATGTCCTGGACGACAGAGGCAGGACAGAGTGGACACACGTCCTTCCATGAGGAAAGTCCACGATGTGAGCTGTGAAGAAATAACAACAACACAAAAGTGAAAGACTAGCCTGGCCCTCGCCTTCCTGCACAGCTCCGCTCAATTCTCATTTCCCTTCACTTCACAGTCTGGGACTTCCCCCATCCACAAGGATTTCTCCAGTAGATTTTTGTTCGGACCAATCAGAGAACAGAAGGCGGAGTTTTGAACGACGTCGACTGACGTCGTCATTCAAAATGGCTGCCGCCACGAAGGAATTTTCAATAAAACAAGGTAAAAAACTATTATTTCTCTGCTGAGAAAAATATATTTCTTAGCTGACGTTATATCAGAAGTGTTCCTGAGCTTAACAGTTCCTAAATCAATTCACGAAATGGTCAAATCTGCTGGATTTAAATAGTTTCGGTTTGACATTTTCCAAACAGCCTCGGGTGCGCTACGAAAATAAATGATAAAAAAATCGAATTTTATCTCAAATGTTTTATCTAGGCCAACAGTCAGTAAATTAGAGCCATATAATTACACACTGGTGGCAGAAAAAATATCCACCGAGTGGTTTCTGAGCTATTTATCTGATAGCCTGGACCTCGCCAGGCTAAACTAACAAAACTCCACCTTCTGTTCTCTGATTGGTCCATTCAAAAATCTCCAGGAGAAATCGTTTTCAATGGGAGGAATGCCAGACCCTAGTCTGAAGCGAAGTGAAGGACAGGGTGTGGTTTTAACCAGGCTAGTGAAAGACTATTATTGAAAAACTATTGAAAGACTGTTCAGTACAGCAGGACAGATTCTCTCTCCCTAAAGAGCCAGACATGGACTCAAAAACTTTGAAAACCAACTTCTTCTGAACTTGAACAAGAAATTCTTGCTGCAATATTAAAATGTGTCAGTTCATGGGATGTTAGGAGACAAGAGATTTCTCCAAATGTCTCGACACTCAGGTCCAAGTTTTGAAAATGTTGTCAGGAAGTTAAAGTATTGTTCATTGTTGATCCATTACAAGATTGACTAGACAATATTTTAACTAGAGTTGATGACAAACGAGTTGAAGTGATCTATTCCTTTGTTAGTTGTGTCTAATGCTCCTTTTTTCAAACAGACAACTTTTACTTAAATGTGTTTACTGCAGTTAAAATGACACATTGGTTTTATTTTGTGTTAAATAAAAACTTTCAAAGGTATAATCATTCCTCTTTCTTATTTTGCTTAATGGTATTTAACTCATCACTGAAATTCTGACACACAGAATCAAAAGTCCAAGTGTGAACTGTGTCACAGAGTAAACACAATAAAAACATGCATTATCTGCAGCATTGTTCATTAAAATGGCTCAACACTATTAATGTATTTCAGAAAATATGCATACAGTACGCACACTTAATGGTATTGTAGACCATTGCATTAGTTAATACATTCAGCAAGTACTTTTACTTTAATACTTTAAGTATTTTTAAAAGCAAGTACTTATTTACTTTTACTTAAGTAAAAATATTAATATGGTACTTCTACTTTTACTAGAGTAAATTTTTGTCTGTTTATTTGTACTTTTACTTAAGTACAGTGTTTGAGTACTTTCTCCACCACTGGTATTATTACAGTATTTGGGTACCGTGCAGTGGCGACTCCACTTCTCAGAAACATCCAGGCTGGACCAGAGGATCCACTCATCATCACCTCCTGCCATGTCCTCCTGTACAGTGGAAGAAAAATGTTTAAGGGCTGCTACAAACAGGTTCATAAAACCATCTTTTTTGGTAAATGCAAATGCTTATTGTCAATTACCATGTGACGTGTGCTGCTGACCACTTGACCAGGTCACCCTTGTAAAAGAGATCTCCATCTCAACTGACTCTAACTGGAAAAATAAAGGTGATTGATTGATATAGCAGACATCTGGTGAATATAAAAGTTTATATTGTCTGATAATTAACAGGTTTGACTTCAGCTCAACTTTTGTACACAAGCTTGAGTTAAAAACATGAACATCTGATAATCATAACATTAACACATGAACATCTGATATTCATAATATTAACACAACACACGAACATCTGATAATCAAAATATTAATACATAAACACCGTCATAATATTAAACACATAACGTTTAGAAAACACTAAAAAAGCTAAGTCTGGTCCTTTGGACAGAATGTCCAGAGGACCAGACTTAGCTTTTTTAGATTTTTCTACCTGGATTATTGAGCATGCATCAGGGTGTTTAGAAAACACTTTTGTAACATCTAGTTGAGAGCCATATCAGTCAGGAATAGTAATAAGCATTAGATAAAGAAACACCACAACATTCACAGCTAGTAGCTAGCTGTGTGAATGATAGCAACACACGACACCACGTCAGCACACAGATGAGAACAGCTCAAACTTTGCTCATGTGCGCTTAGTAGAGATTTATAACTCACAATTATTACTTGCTTACCTGTGTAGAAAGGCACCATTAATAATTACTGCTGTTTCAACGTCGCTAGTTGGCCGTGTGATCAGCTCTGAAGGTGTAAACAGAGAGAGTCCCCCGCTCCCCCTCCCTCCTGGCTCGAACCGGAAGCGCTGGCGATCCGTGGCGATAAGAGACGAGTCCAGGCTCGAGGGCGACGGAAAATGCGACCTGTACAGTCCAATAGTTTTGGACAGATGGGACATAAACTACGGCCGCTAGCGGCCGCTAGTTATAATTAGATTCAATGGAAAAGCCGCAGGCGGGCGCCCAGCGGGGAAACCGGAAGTACGTCACAATCAAAAAACGTTTTTTGAAACAATCATTACTCATAAAATATTTATCCTACACAACTAAAAACATATATGCATGCATTTCGAAATATTTTTATTTTATTATTTCACTTTTATAAAAAAAAAATAATTAAATCTTCAAATGGTGAAGAAGAAGAGCTGCAGTTCCAAGGAGTGCCCTCTAGTGGCGGCCGCCTCTGAAACGCGTGCACGTGACGACTCACTGTGAAAATTTATCAAGATGGCCACCTAAAAACAATTATCTGTTTGCTCGAAATTATAGCGAAGATGTGTCTCAGTTGAACATTTGCTTAAAAAATGCACTTTAATGGTCAAATTAGCTGAATTTTGCCGGGGCGGTACAGCTAGTGTAACTTCCTCCACGCACTGAGCAGAACTAAAGGGGGGTGCTATGGAAGACTAATTTGGTCATCAATAACTGGTGAAGCTTCTCAATCATCCAGGACATGGTAGGTTTGGAGGGGTTCGGGAGAAAACAATAGAGTATAAAGTAATGTGTAATGAAAGTACAGTTACCCTGATGCATGCTCAATAATCCAGGTAGAAAAATCTATAAAAGCTAAGTCTGGTCCTCTGGACATTCAAAAAACAAAAAACAAAGCAAAATAAAAAAAAATCCAACAGTAGAAACGTTTTGTCTTTCGTCCGAAAGACTTCCTCAGTCTGAGATGCTGTATTCAGCTCAGTGTTGCCAGATCTCGCGACAGAAACAAGCGACCAGCCCCATGAAAACAAGCCCCAAACAAGCAAATCAATGTTTGAAAACAAGCCCAAAACAAGCCCCAACTGGCAACCCACCCCATTGTGTAAAACAAAGGCCGTTTTTAAACAGTATAAACATACATTTATTATGGCATTACATATACAGGTAACCCCCTAGTTACGTACGAGTTAGGGAGATCTGTTCGCAGCTCGATTCTGCCGTACCTAGGGGGTGAAAAAAGTGTCCAGTTCGTAGGTCCTTATTCCGTTCGCAGGTCGTGGAAATACCGCTAACGGAGCCCGCTAACACATTTTAGCATGTACAGTAGTGTACTGTAATGTTAAACATTGCTATTCACATTTACAGAATAAATAAAAATATATTTTCTTACTTTGAGATGGTCAAAGCCGACATCTTAGGTTGCCATGCGTTGATTGTTGTCGGCCGAGCAGCGCAGCAGCCGGTGAGTGAACCACCGCAGCTGCTCGAGGCCTGGGTTAGCTAGCTGGCTAGCTTCTGCTAGCCAGGCCATGAGCTGGTGTTGGAGCGGCGGCGCCATCGGCGATCAATCTGCAGCTTCTGCTCCAGCTTGAGACGTCCACAGAGCTCACAGAGACGTTTCCAGCTAGTAATTAATCCATATGAAGCCATCCTGGTCACCAGTCTTTCTCCTTGCAGCAGAAACTGAACTAAGATGGCGTCCGGTGTTCTGCTGTAACTAGTGACCCTGTAAACTGGAGACTTTCAAAGCAGCCGTGACTGACTTAATGGCCTCCGGTGTTCTGCCTTAACTTGTGACCGTGAAAACTGGAGACCTTCTTCCTGTTATGACCGGAAGTTGCACATTTATTGCGCAATCATGACAAAAATGATCAGAAATGATCATTTTTATCATAATTATTATTTATAAAGCCTTTAAAACAACCACAGCTGCAACAAAGTGATGTACACATGAAATTAAGAACATTTAAACACAAAAAAAAAATATATATATATATATATATTTTTTAATTTCATTCAACCTTTATTTATACAGGCTAGCCTCGTTGAGTCACGGGGACTCATTTACAAGAGGGACCTGTCTCACTCACACCAAACAACCATCCACTCTCTCACTCACACCTAGGGTCAATTTAGAGTCACCAATCAGCCTAACAAGCATGTTTTTTGGTCTGTGGGAGGAAACCGGAGTACCCGGAGGAAACCCACGCATGCACGGGGAGAACATGCAAACTCCACCCAGAAAGGCCCCGGACCGGGATTTGAACCGGCAACCTTCTCGCTGAGAGGCAGCAGCTCTACCAGTTGTGCAACCGTGCTGCAAAATTTCATATTTTTATTAAATATGATACGTTCGTAGGTCCCGTTGTTCGTAGGTCGATGGAGTCATAAGTAGGGGGTTTGCTGTAAACAGCAAAATTATGCTAAACACTTTGAAGAACATATTCAATCTAAAAAATAAAAATACATTTTGCATTTTTATACAAATTAATCCCATTAAGCCTCTGGGACTCATTTACCAGAGAGACCTGAATTTTAAACGAAGAGTGATGACAATAATGGACAATGACAACAACAGACAATCATAAAGGATGCGTACAAATTAAAAAATAAAATAAAAATTAAACAGCAAACTCATAGTAAGCTAAGTCAACAAAAAACTTTCTTTAATCTCTGAATCATGCTTTAAGTGTGCACTCTTTCTCCCATTCTTCATCATATTTTTTTCCCATATTTCCCCCACTTATTGGAGCTCATTTTAGCGTGGTCTTGTCACTAGTCTAGACAAAGAATAAAGAACAAAGAATAACAAGCCCAAATAAGCTACTTTACATTCAAAACAAGCCCAAGAACCCGCAACAAGCGGTTGATTTAATTTATAAGCAACTGTAGAAAATAACAAGCTCCAAGTCGCTTATAATAAGCGGACTTGGCAACTATGATTCAGCTCAGTCTTATAAATATCACCCTCTCACAGTGGATCAACCAGTTGATTGATGACAGCCGAAACCAGCTGCTCACCTGATCAAGGAGGACCATCAGCCTAACGATGGATCGTTAGCACCCTGATGGTTGTTTGCAAACGGCTGTCATCAGCAAACTGGTTGATCCACTGTGAGAGGGTGCTATTTATAAGACTGAGCTGAATACAGTATCTCAGAATGAGGAAGTCTTTCGGACGAAAGATGAAACGTTTCTACATTTTTTGGTGCTTTGTTTTGTTTTGTTTTTTGAATGTCCAGAGGACCAGACTTAGCTTTTTTAGAAAGTCCAGTTGTTTTTGTCTTGATTGTTTTTTGTCATTATGGTCACGTGTACTTATTACATTATACAAGGACAGGCCTTACTGCTAGCTGCCATCTGGTGGCTAGGAGTGGTGCTGTTCAATTTTACTACTCTGCTGCTATATATTGTGGCTGGGAGTGGTGCGGTTCAATTTTTACTACTCTGCTGCCATCAAGTGGCTGAAAGTGGTACTGTTAAATTTTATTATTATTATTATTATTATTATTATTATTATTATTATTATTATTATTTTCAGAATAAATGAAAACGGTCATATCAAAAAATGGTTTATAAATATGGGGAAAAATCCATAAATACTATAATTGTGAAAATATTTATTTGAATCTATAAATTAAGTAGTTATGAAAGATTATTTTTGAATTATTTTAATTGTTTTGAAGTATAATAATATATTGAGTTCTGTCCCTCATTTCAAGAATGATTGTCAGTTAAAATTTTGACAAGTACAGGTTGCAGGTTTGAGTCCTGAACCTAATGAAAATGGTGTGGTAATGTTGGGAAATTATTAGAAGTTTGAGTCCTCGTCAACTCTTATGGTCAGCTGGTTGAAGTCCAACTGAACCTGGAGGTGAGTCCTAGTGTGGCAGCCACAGTCAGTTCTGACGAGAATGCCGGTCGCTAGGTCGGAGAATAATCCTGGGAACGTAAGAACCCCCAAAAATTCCATGTTTCCTCTGAAGTTAGTTTTATGTACCTTGACCAGTATATGGTAAATGGTAAATGGAGCTTATTTATATAGCGCTTTCCAGCCCCCTGTGAGGAGCCCCAAAGCGCTTTACAATACCAGCCATCCACCCATTCATACACACATTCATACACCGGTAGTGGTAGCCTGCCTTGCAAGGCGCCATCCAGACCTACCGGGAGCAACTCAGGGTTAAGTGTCTTGCCCAGGGACACAACAACACATGGTGAGCGGACGCGGGATTCGAACCTCCAACCTTCCGATCAGGGGTCGACTGCCATTACCACTACACCACGGCCGTATAGGTTGCAGGTGTGAGGCCTGAACCAGAGGAATTATATGTTTTCCTCTCAAGTAAGTCTTCTGTATTTGACAAAGTACAGGTTGCAGGTTTGAGTCCTGAACCAGAGGAATTCCATGTTTTCTCAGAAGCTAAGAGTCTTCTGTACCATGAGGTGACAAATAAAAGTGCAGGTTCAAGTCCTGAACTAGATAATAATAATAATAATAATGAATTCAATTTATAACGCACTTTTCATTAATGAAAATCTCAAAGTGCTACAAGGAGCAACAGAATTAAATGTCAATAAAACAAATAATAAAACAATTAAAATCAATAACAATATCAGCTAAGATCAAAAGTAGAATCATGAGGAGGTAGAGTATGCTTGGTCGAAAAGAAAGGTCTTCAAGCCGCTCTTAAAGTCAACCACAGACTGTGGGGCTCTTAGACAGTCAGGAAGAGAGTTCCACAGGCGGGGGGCAGCCACACTGAAAGCCCGGTCTCCCATGGTCCTTAATTTGGTTCTCGGAATGTGAAGGAGATTGCTGTTCTGTGACCGCAGCGAGCGGGTGGATGAGTATGGAATAAGAATATCCTTCAGATAATCTGGTGAAGTTCCGTGTAAGCATTGATGTGTAATGAGAGCAGTTTTGTACTGAATTCTGTAGGCGACAGGAAGCCAATGAAGGTTATGGAGAATGGGCGTAATATGTTCAAATTTACGAACTCTCAACAAGATCCTTGCTGCACTGTTTTGAATATATTGAAGTTTCTGAAGGTTTTTGCCAGGGATTCCAATAAACAGGGAGTTGCAGTAGTCGAGCCTGGAGGAGACAAAAGCATGGACGAGCTTCTCAGCATCGGAAAAAGTTAGGGATGGGCGAAGTCTGGAGATGTTTCGAAGATGGAAGAAGCAAGTTTTAAACAGATGCTTAATGTGATTTTCAAATGTAAGATTGGAGTCCATTTTTATTCCAAGATTAGTAACAGAGGTGGAGAGGGGGATGTCTTGTCCAGAAAAGGAAAGTGTTGTTATAGGAGATGTTTGTACCTGGTGAGGGGTGCCAATCAGTATGGCCTCAGTCTTGGAGCAGTTTAATTGAAGAAAGTTCTGATTCATCCATGCCCTAATTGCCTCCAGGCAGGCAGAGAGGGCAGTGAGTGAAGATGGAGATGACAAGGTGGAAGATGAGGATGCTCCAGTCCTGATGTAAAGCTGTGTATCGTCGGCATAACAGTGAAAAGAAATGTTGAACTGATTAATAATTTGACCTAAAGGCAGCATGTAAAGGGAAAACAGCAGGGGCCCCAGAACTGACCCCTGAGGGACACCACAGGAGACACCAACTGTCTGGGACGTGGCGTTGCCAAGACTAACACATTCCAGCCTATTGGAGAGGAAAGATTTGAACCAGTCCAGGACTGTGTCGCAGAGACCGACCTCCACATGAAGACGGTGGAGGAGGATACTATGGTCCACAGTGTCGAAGGCTGCAGTGAGGTCAAGGAGGACAAGGATGGAGGGAGAGCCAGTGTCAGCAGCCAAGAGGACATCATTGGTAACCCTCAGCAATGCAGTCTCTGTACTGTGAGCTGCCCTGAATCCAGACTGGAACTTCTCATACAGAGTGTTGTTGTAGGTGATCCTGCAGCTGAGCAGCAACAGCTTTTTCCAGCACTTTAGACAGAAAAGGGAGGTGTGAAATTGGGCGGTAATTAGAAAAAATGTTGGGATCCAAATTAGATTAGAATTAGATGAACATGTTCTGGCAATGTTGAAAAATTCTGATGTGGTTTAAATGTCATTTCTTTGGTCTAAGTTCACAAGGTTAGAGTCCTGCTGAACCTTGAAACTGGATCTCTAAAGGGTCAGTGAAGTGGAGTCTTCAAAGTCAAAGTCAAAGTCAACTTTATTGTCAGAACTGCAATATGTACAGGACATACACAGGACCGAAATTGCGTTTCTCTCGGTCCTGTGTATGTCCAAACATAGTCCCTCCAGCGTGTCCTGGGTCTTCCTCTGGGTCTCCTCCCCCGCAAATTACCTACTATATTTTGCTGAACTCCGAGGTCCTGTGATCAAACTAATCCAATGTGAATATGCATCTCTGGTATTTGGACAGAACTGCACATGATCCGATACGTAATGAGGGTTTTTTGTTTAAGCAAAATGATTTGGAAAAATATAGAACGTGGCTATTTTAAATGAATGCGC
>JBBPBX010072826.1:0-17975 GCA_038048925.1 Garcialebias charrua | reverse complement strand
TCACCTGTCTCTCTTCACTCACCAGCACCTTCTGCATCACCAGTACCCTCCACCTCAGCTGCCTTTCTGGACTCACCTGCCCCTCCTCACTCACCTGCACCAGCATCAACATCACCTTCTGCATCACTTGCCCCTCCACCTCAGCTGCCATTTTGGACTCACCTGCCCCTCCTCACTCACCTGCACCAGCATCAACATCACCTTCTGCATCACTTGCCCCTCCACCTCAGCTGCCATTTTGGACTCACCTGCCCCTCCTCACTCACCTGCACCAGCATCACTTCTGCAACTCCCTCCCAATAAGCCTTTCTCCCTCCCCTGCAACACCCCTTCCATAAAAGTAAGGACATTTTCTTTTTTTTATAAAATAAAATAGTACACTACTGTTTGTTTTACTGTTTTATTTCATTATTAAACGTACTGTGCAGTATTTTATATGTGTTTTTTTGATAATTGTGTAGGGTACTGTGTTAGCTAACCGCTTGGAAATATAGTACTGTACATGTTTATGGTACAGTATGTACGCTTGTTTTGTCTTACGTCAAAAAATGGGTTTACGGCGCCGCATAGGAATGCATGTTCGGTCTTACGTCGAAAAACCGGGTTTATGACGCCGCGTTGAATGCGTAGAATGCACGTTTTGACTTACGTCGAAAATCGGTTTACTCCACCGTGTTGGAACGGATCTACGTCGTAAGTCGAGGACTACCTGTATCAGATAGTTTGAAATTGACCCCCAATGTTTATCAGCTGATCCAAATATTACTTTCTGTTAGTTAGATGAAAATTGTTCAGTAGTTCATAAAATGTTATTACTAAAAACAGATCTGCTGCCATAAAAGAAAAGTAATTTAAAAAATCTGTCATGTTTCTGACATTATCAGTCACAGTAAAATAAAAGTATGGTACTGATGTTTTAGTAGATCAAATCACTGGCAGACATCAAGCTTCTCCCACTACGTTTGTAAAAAACTGTTGCCCAATAAATGCATAATTTTTATGGGGGCCACAGTAGCATGGTGGTCAGTGCTGTGATTTTGTAGTCCTGAGGCTGCAGGTTTGAGCCCAGGTTGAATCAAGGAGGACATTCAGAGTTAAACAGTCATCAAATCTTTCAGGAGTGTTTGCTTGCTATCACCACCTCTGAAAAAGGAGCTGCCGAAACAAAACAAAACTAAAAAAATCCTAGATTTATTTGTCCTGCACTGGCTTTTTATGGGACACTTGTATATCACTGAACAATCAGTGCATAGATGGGTGATGGCTAGTTGAAGTCAACAATTCTGTTTCAAAACAGCTTTACTTTGCTCAATCCATAACTAAGTGGTAAACATCATGTCTGACTTTCAGTTTGCTTTCATGATACAAAGCAGAGAACAGACTGACCTGCCAAAGCTGGCTGGTAAGAACTCCAGGAAAGCATCGTTCAGGTAAAGCTGCGTCAGACTCAGTAGCTGAGTGAAGCCTTCTGGGAGCCTAACAACACAGAACGATAGCATCATTCACAAAAAGTTTCCTAAAACCCAGTCCAACATCAGAAAATTGCAAAGTTAAGTTTCAAAGAGTGACATTTAGCTAAAATACGCTCAAAAACCATTTGCACTCACTTGGATATAGGATTCACACTGGCTTCTACAACAGTCAGGACTTTGCAATTCTTGATGTTTTCTGGAAACTCCGGGATACCTGGAAGGGGGAAGCAGGGAGAGACATCAATGACTTAGAAATACAAGAGCCATCAATCAAAAGAACTACTACATTTGCTGTCCTTCATAGTTTTATAAACACACACGCACACACACACGCACGAATGCAAAAACTACGCTTGTTAAATTATAAAGATAATTCCTGAGCATTGTGTCCAAGTACAAGAACGGTGACATTCAACCTTTTCTTTCGTAACAGCCACAGAGAGAAGCACTAAATGGAACATAAAGGGGAAAGAAAACAAAAAAGTTATTTGACTGACAGTTTGGAAGCTGCCTCCTGAGAAACGAAGAAAAAAATGTCTTCCATTTTCTTTTTATATGTGATTTCCTATCCTCAAAAAAACACCTTACAATTTTTTTTATTTTTACATTTTTTTTATTTATTTAAATTTCACAGCATGTCCATTCATTCATTCATTCAACCTTTATTTATACAGGCTAGCCTCGTTGAGTCACGGGGACTCATTTACAAGAGGGACCTGTCTCACTCACACCAAACAACCATCCACTCTCACACTCACACCTAGGGTCAATTTAGAGTCACCAATCAGCCTAACAAGCATGTTTTTTGGTCTGTGGGAGGAAACCGGAGTACCCGGAGGAAACCCATGCATGCACGGGGAGAACATGCAAACTCCACCCAGAAAGGCCCCGGACCGGGATTTGAACCGGCAACCTTCTCGCTGAGAGGCAGCAGCTCTACCAGTTGTGCCACCGTGCTGCCCAGCATGTCCATTGTAGTGGACAATAGGACGGTTTATGTCTAAAATTAAAACTGATTTCTAATAATCAGAAAATGAACAGGTTAATGATTAATGGATCACATTACCCCAATAATGGGTCAAATTTGTAAAAAAAATAAAATAAAAATCTTCATCACTTCTGGTTGTCATCTGTTGCTTGTTACTTGAAATGAAAATAGAACATGGGTTTTGTTTAACTGTGAACTATGCCAACATTTAAAATAACTACTTTTCCATTTGTTCTTCATCCGGATATTTTAGCTATGATAATCCTGGAAGCATGTTTTCTTTTTGGTAATGCAGAGAAACATCTTGCATTTGGTACACCTCATGTATGTTTTGCCACTGCAGCCCTTATTCTTATATTGATCTTTGATCTTAGTTGATATTATTATTGATTTTACTTGATTTTATCACTTGTTTTATTTGATTTTTGCTTTTGTTGCACTTTGTAGCACTTTGAGATTTTTATTAATGAAAAGTGCGTTAAAAATTAAATTCATTATTATTATTATTCCTGCATCTTTCTGCATGTTTGATATCCATAATCTCTGGCATGTGCCTGGCTCCTAGTCTGCGCACTGATGGCTCTGGTTGTGGAATCCTTCTTTTGCTTGGTGGCTGATACTCTTCTTCACTGTCTTCAATGCTGTCATCTGATAGACTATCCAACAGCTCCTCAGCCAGGTGCAGCTTGAAGTCAAGGTACTGCTGGGTGTTCTTAACTGGTCGGTAGAGCACTTTACTGTCAGACTTGTATTGGATCCAGGCATTTGTGATGGCAACGTCAAAGAAATGAGTGATCACACGTGATGTCCATTTCTTGGTCCTGGTTGACATGTGATATAAGCTTAGCATTCTGTCACACATATCTACGCCACCCATGTTGTCATTGTATTCTCTGATCACTGCTGGTCGTTTCACTTTGACATGAGCTTTTTCTTTGTTTGACCATCATCTGCAAATGCCCTCTGGATCTTTCCCATAAATGGTGGAAGCCATCTCCACTGGTTTATTGTCAAACCACTTTGTAGCCGTTTCCGCATTGCACGGCCCTCAATGACCCGGCCCGCCCCGCCTTCTAACCCGGGTTCGTCATGTTCGCATTTGCCTTTTCCGCCCAGGGTCAGCTCTCGTTTTGGAACCCGCTCGATCGTGGTTCTGATCGGGCCGGGCTCCCGGGCCCAGTTTGAAGTCATATACTGCTCACATTTGATTCGTTGTTTGCAGCAGGGGCGGGACTCATTCTAACAACAACCTCAGCGCGAGCTGATTTCATTAATATTTAACTACAGAAACCCCTAAAAAAATTGTTAGCTGAATTAGTGTTTCTGAGTTAAATTTTTGTTAATGACTGATTACAAATCAGCTTATGTTAGGACGTAAATAACACGAAGCGCGCACCCATAGCCTACAGAGCATTTCCGCCTTTCAGCGCGAGCTGAAGTTCATTAAAATATAACTAATATTCTCTAACTCTTGCGCGTAGCCAGGGTTTTAAAATATAACTGATAATCTCTAAATCCTGCGCGTGCCAGAATTTTACAAGGGGCGAATCCTTCATAGTAAAGGTGGACTCCAAAAAAACTCTAATAAGCCGCCGTGGCTGAAAGGAAAAGCTCTCGGCTTTAAGCCCTACATTTTATCTTGACCCATAGGCTACGAGTTAGAATCTCACCTGGGTCAAGTTATTTTATGTTTGTCTTTTATTGGAGAAAATAAAAAGAAGGAGTTTGTGTTATGCTTAACACAAACTACCGTATTTTCTGGTGTATAGGTCGCACCGGTGTATAGGTCGCATTGTCCAATTATCACCAATAGATTGGAAAAATCCCTAGATAGGTCGCACCGGTGTATAGGTCGCACCTACGTTTAGCTCTGCTGCAAATGTCTGCCACAGGAGCGCACAGCAAGGCTTTTAAGAAGATTAACACTTAAAAACAATTATTTGTTTGATAAAAATTATAGCAAATATGTGTCTGAGCTGAACTTTTCCTTAATAAATGAACGTAATTGTGAAATGAGCTGGATTTTTTTTTTTAATTCGCCGAAAGTGATAACAAGCCATATATAGGTCGCACCGGTGTATAGGTCGCAGGCCTTGAAAAAAAAAAACATAAAAAGGTGCGACCTATACACCGGAAAATACGGTACTTTTTATTTTCTCCGATAAAATGTATGGCCAAAGACAAACGTAAAATAACTTGACCAAGGTGAAATTCGAACGATCAATTCAAATTAAAGATCTAAATAGATTACAAAACATTTCAAGTCATTGTAAAAAATAAAAAAATAAATTACTCTTTAATTTAAATTTAAAATGAATCCAAACCATTCAAAAAACACAAACCAGTTTCAGATCAGATTACCGTATGTTGCGAGAATAACCGACAGGTCTATAAATTTTCTTCTGACAGAACATATGCATGATAAGACACAATATTTCCCCTGCTGTTATCCAGGGAGGGCGGCCCACCCCTGCAATGGAAATGCCTATTCCCCGACCCATAAAGACTGTGGCATTAATAGAGGTATGGGTTTGCATTTAACTACCGTAATGCACTATGGCTGGGGAGACACCAAAGCCAATGCATCATTACTCACACCCCACCCTGCAACCCCCTGAAACTTGTGTATCTTTGTACTAAATATTAATGCGTTCAGAGCAGCATCAGTAGCATACATACATACTGTATCCTACTTGTGCATATGACCAAATTTCTGTTAGCAGAGAGAGGGTGCCGCCGCAGGAGCGCACACACTTGTTGAAGTGATCCAGGGCCCTGCAGACATCAGCGGCTTCAAAAGACAGTTTTATTTATAATTTATTTTAGTAAAGCACGAGATGTGTTTTGGAAGAAGTCAAACCGAAACAATTTAAATCTAGCAGATTAGACCATTTCGTGAATTGATTAAGGAACGGTTAAGCTCAGAAACCCTTGTGCTATAATGTCAGCTAAGAAATATATTTTTTCTCAGCAAAGAAATAATAGTTTTTACCGTGTTTTCTTGTAAATTCCTTCGTGCCGGCTTGCTTCTGTGGCAGCCATTTTAAGCAGGGCAAATGAGGCGCTGACGCGTCGCGTAGCGGTGACGCATATGCGCCGAAGCGTGTTATTTACGGATTTTTCCAATATATTGACAATAATTGGACAAAGCGTGTTATACACAGGAGGGTGTTATAATCCGACGAATACGGTAATACAACACTCTAAAACAAAAAGTATTGGGTAAAAAAAATGGGTAAAAAAAAACTTGTACAAAGATAGCCTATACCTAAGTGAAATCTCACTTTAGGAAGAGAAGCTGGTAATATTTTATCTGTTTTACTGAAAAAATGTCTGAAAGACAAGTATGAACTTGCGTACCCATCACATCAACAGTTTACAATCAAAATATGCTGTGACGTGACATTGCTTAAACTAAACCTGCTCTGATATTTCACCTCAAAAAATCCTAATGCAATACAAACCTATCAATTAACCCAAGTCTTTACTTTCATTATTGTGATGAAAAAAATAAAATTAAAATAAAAACGGTTAAAGTGGATAATTTTTGGAACTGCTCAATCCACCTGTGGCAGAAAAGACATCTTCAGAATTGAGCAATCTGATCTGATGCCAGCATTTTATAGTACCGGTCATTTATAATAAACTAGATCATTTTCACATTTCTAGGAAAAAGCATAGAAACAGTGTAAAAAACAATTAGTAATCTTGCTTACTGTTTTTGCTGACATCAAGCTCCCTGAGGTTAACGAGGTTTGCGATTGCTGCCGGCAACACCGTCAGGTCATTATCTGGCATGCTCAGTCGGGTGAGTAACTGGCAGTTAAACAGTTGCTGAAGAAAAAGAAGAGAAAAGCAAATTGAACACTTACCCACTAGTTCATCTTTAAATATTTAAGGGAAACATTTTTGTTTTGTAATGTTTTTGATGCAAGGTATTTAAGTGGCTAGAGCAGGGGTCACCAACCTTTTCGAAACCGAGAGCTACTTTGTGGGTACGGAGTCATACAAAGGGCATCAGTTTCATAAACTCTTCGGAAATAACAAAACGTAAATTGAAAAAAAAAAAGTATAATAAACATGTTTTTAAGATAGACATTTTTAAATACAGTATATATATAAATACAAAAAAAAAATAACAACTGAATAAAATGAAATTTTAAATGCAGCTTAGTAGTGAGTTGTGCTATTTTTAGAACAGGTCCGAGGGCACCTCAAATGGTCCTTGGGGGCACCCGGGTGCCCGCGGGTACCACGTTGGTGACCCCTGGGCTAGAGGTTAAATATGCACATATACACAGGTATAGATACACACAGACATCCATAAGGTGGTGCTTTAAAGTTTGTGAATCCTTTAGAATTGTCTATATTTCTGCATAAATATGACTTAAAACATCATCAGATTTTCACACAGGTCAAGTCAACTTTATTTATAAAGTACATTTAAAACAGCAATCGTTACCAAAGTGTGCTACCTTTAACTTTGTAGATAAAGAGAACCCAGTTAAATGAATGAGATGAAAACATTATACCGTACTTGTTTATTTACATATTGAGGAAAATGTTCCAATATTACATATTTGTGATTGGCAAAAGAAGGTGATCCTGTAGGATCAGCAGTTAATTTGAAGGTGAAATACGTCTGTATACACACACACACACACACACACACACACACACACAAACCGCCAAATACACACAAACATATACACAGAAGTTGGCCTTTTGCCCCTCTCTCTCACACTCACTCACTCTCACACACTCAAACTATATATACAGGTAACCCCCGACCTACGACCCCATCGACCTGCGAACCACGGGACCTACGAACATATCATATTTAATAAAAATATGAATTTAAAAAAAAAAATATTATATTATTTTTTTTTTTTTTGTGTTTAAATGTTCTTAATTTCATGTGTACATCACTTTGTTGCAGCTCTGGTTGTTTTAAAGGCTTTATAAATAATAATTATGATAAAAAAGATCATTTCTGATCATTTTTGAGCAATTTTTGAGCAATTTTGGGCAACAGGAAGTAGGTCTTCAGTTTACACGGTCACAAATTAATGTAGAACACCGGACGCTATTTTAGGTTCAGTCACTGGGGTCTCCGGTCACAAATTAATGTAGAACACCGGACGCCATCTTAGGTTAGCTGCCGAGAGCCGGACGAAGACTGGTGACCAGGATGGCTTCATATGGATTAATTACTAGCTGGAAACGTCTCTGTGAACTTTGTGGATGTCTCAAGCAGCAGCGGATTTATCGCCGATCGTGCCAGGCCGCCGTGCGAACACCTCCGGCCGGCCTGGCTACACCTCCGGCCTGGCTAGCTCCAGAGCTAACACTGGAGCTAACACGGGAGCCGGCCTTTTGAACACTGGTGACCAGGATCGCATCATGTGGATTAATTACTAGCTGGAATAGCTCTGTGGACGTCTCAGGCTGGAGCAGCGGCTGGAGCAGCAGCTGCAGATTGATCGCGCCGCCGCTCCAACACTAGCTCATGGCTTGGCTAGCAGAAGCTAGCCAGCTAGCTAACACAGGCCTGGAGCAGCTGCGGTGGCCCGCGCTGCTCGGCCCGACAACAATCAACGCATGGCAACCTAAGATGTCGGCTTTGACCATCTCAAAGTAAGAAAATATATTTTTATTTATTCTGTAAATGTGAATAGCAATGTTTAACATTACAGTACACTACTTTACATGCTTAAATGTGTGCGCGCGCTCCGTTAGCATGATAAATAAAGGTTGAATGAATGAATGAATGAATAATTTTTTTTTTTAAATATAATTTTCACCCCCTACCTACGAACGGATCGAGCTGCGAACGGTTCTTAGGTCCCAAACTCGTTCGTAGGTCGGGGGTTCCCTGTATACTGTATGTATGTATATATATATATATATATATATTAGGCATGTAACGGTTGTAGTTGGTGTACCGAACCGAAAAGGTACGGAGGTGGACCGAACCGAACGTGCTGTACCGAAACGGTTATTTTTTCACTCATTGAATGTTAATATGTGCGCCGCGGAACAAAATTTCCTGGGCGCGTTTCAGCACGGAGCTATTATCTCGCAGCACGCGCAGCATTAGCCGTTAGCTTCTCGCTGCGGTTTCCTGTTTGTTAACGTTATGGTTTTCTTGTTAAAAGACGAGCGCACAAAGCTGTGTGTGTGGACGTTTTTTCATGAAGACTGGATCTGCAGCAGCAACACGTCTAACGTGAACGCGCTGGAAACTACGTCATCAGAACGTGAACGAGCTGTTACAAAGTACGCTAACCACACAGCTGCATTTAAACAACTTCTACAAAGTGCGCTAACAACACAGCTGCATTTAAACAACTTCATCAGGTAATTTAGATGGGTCCAGATCAATAACACAAACTGTATGAGTTTTTAAAGCTCTGAATCTAAGTCTGAAAGTTTTTAATGCACAGTTGATCCTTGCTATGAGACATCCATCACGTCAACACTTAAGTCAAAAAGTTCAGCTCTTTATGAAAAAACTAAAACTGATGGTCAACAAGTCCTGGAGCTGATTTAAACCCTGCCCTGATGATGAGTGAGATATTCAACCGTTCAAGAGGTATTGTTATTTTATTATAATTATTATTTATAATTTATTATTATTTAAAATTATAATCTTATTAACTTATTTTTTTACCTCTGTGTTTTATTTCCAGTATTTCCAGTTACAGAGGTAGCTGCTCTCCTTCCACTTCAGGGAAATCCACCAGAGATCACCTGCTGCAGCTAAGAAGTGTGTGATGACTGAATTGAACTCTGGAACTGTTCCAGGACCAGTCCCACCAAGAAGAGGTTGTGAGTAATGAGGACAAATACAGCCACACTGGTGCTACTGGACAAAAACTTTATTAGTTAAGATTGTAAACAGTCTGTTGCTGCTTATTGTTCTGGTTCTGACTGTTATTGTATTCATTAAGATTTTTATTATTTTTAATATAATTTATTTATTGTAGAGTGCTGTTTATTTAAAATATCATCCAAATGGGTCACTTTTATTTATTACTACAATACAATACAAACATATTTTTGGCATATTTTCAAAATAAACATTTTGTAAGTCTTTATTTTGTCTTTTTTTTTTGTACCGAAAATAAACCGAAAATAAACCGAACCGAGCCCTCCTTGTAATTGAACCGAACCGAAATGTGATTTTAGCGTACCGTTACACCCCTAATATATATATATATATATATATATATATATATATATATATATATATATATATATATATATATATATATATATATATGCAGCCACAAATCAAAAAAGGAAATCAGTAACACTTGTTTTTCAAGTTTTCACAATCAAAATATGCATGAATGTACGTGATCTATTCAAATTCTCCCTTTTCCCGTTGCGACGGGAACAACAAACTAAAATAAATAAACCATGAATAAATAAATGTAACAATTGTTTTCACAGGCAATACTAATAAATGTATATTCAAAAAGGTTAATTTTTTTAGGAAAATGAAAATTGTATACATCTTACTTTAGGCAGTTCCTCTATCTGGTTGGCATCGAGGTAGAGTTCCTGCAGGGTCTTCTCAAAACTGAAGATCTCCTTGGGAACAGTCTCCAGGCTGCTGTGGGAGTAGTCCAGCGATGTTACTGCCTCCTCCTCACCCCGCAAGCAGCGGCACGGCACCAGGCGAACAAACAAACTCCGCTTTGACATCCTTGGGGACTGGAGAAGAAAAGAAAGGACATTAACATATACCCAGTATAACAGGTCTTTTTGTTTTAAGTGAGTGGTTTAGAGGTTTTTCCCTCTATTCTCTTTTATTTTTTGCAGTGCGAAATAATAAAAAAAAAAGCTTAAATACAAAATTTTGTGCGCAAAATATTAACTAAAATAACACAATGCTAATTTTCTCCTCCATTTCAGTTCTTTTCACAGATAATCAGGGGAATACTTGTGTGTTTGTTTACCTGTGTGTTTACTTGTGTGTTTGTGAGTATGTTTACTCTTTGTTGGCTCATGGCACAAGTGCCTGATTTATGACAATCTTACATTTCCTGGTAAGTTGTATAAGCTTGCCTTTTATCCTGTTAGACATTGTTGTTACAGTACACTACAGTTCCCATCTCTACCTGCTAATGCATTAAAACAAACAAGGCTTATAAATATTCTCTGTAGTCTGAGAGTTTTTGAATGATGTGACAATTCTCAATTTTAGAAACAAAACTCTGAAAAAATACCAATAATTCATTGGCCCCTACAGTGTTCCAGCAGTATATTATTTATCCTTCTCCTTATCGTGTACCATGGTATTTATCCAGCACTTCTGAAAGGAAGCATAAGCTGCCTCATGCACATTCTGAATTGTTTCCTTCAATCAACAATCAACTTTGCATGTAAAAAAGCTGAACACTTAAACAGTCAATCACCACTGAGTGAATGAATACTTGAAACAAATGACTAAAATTAAAAATGTCAATCATAAACAAGCCAATGTCCCCATTGCTGAAGGATTTGAATAGTAAAGGTTTGTAGTTGGAGAAGCTAAGTATTGAGTGCTGTACATGCTCATACTTTTCAGTTGGCCAACATTTCTAAAAAATCCTTTTTATTGGTTTTAAGTAATATTCTAATTTTCTGAGATACTGAATTTAGGGTTTTCATTAACATTAAAATAAATAAACATTTGAAATATATCCGTCTATGTGTAATGAATGAATATAACATACAATTTTCACATTTTGAATGGAATTAATGAAATAAATCAACTTTTTCATGATATTCTAATTTTATGACATCACCTGTAAATCGTTACAGGAATTACACCGCTAATATTGACAAACATGGCTGTTTTGTTTACAGCGCTGTTTGTTTAATTTTCAACATTTTGCAACAATAAAAGTTTTTTCCAGTAAGTGGGAAAAAAATACAATAAGAGTACCGTAATGAACAACAATGGTGGCCATGTTGGAATGGCCGCCTGAAGCAGTCCCCAAAGGTACCGTAGTCTGGTGTGCAGCAAAGTGAATGTACTATGTATAAACTAATGAGAACCATACATCCCACAACACAGATAGGCTTATCTACTGACCTACATGTTAATGAAATTATGGCAGACTAGACTCACCCAGCTCCATCAGGGGCTTTGACTTCTGAGCTAAGAAAATTCAAGACATGTCGTCCAAGCTCCAGATTTGTTAAGCTCTCCGGACAGATTTCTCTCCTTAGCCTACTTCTTTGAGCAAAGCATCATCATGCCAGTAAGTTCTTAGCCTGATAGCAGGGAAACTGTGAAAAGCTTAGGCAACAAGAGTGCGCGCTTACACAAACAGAGGCTGTATTTATTCAGATATTTAAAAAATGTATGAACTTTTCACATGTGACTCTGCAGCCCAGAGACAAACTTTGTGGCCTCTTCTGTGCAATAGTGAATGAAATAGTGCAGCAGACAAGTTGGTCAAACTCCCTCTTTATTTTTGTACTGAGATAGGAAACCACTTCCCTCTTACAACCCTTTCCCTGTCACCCAAGTGCCTCAAGTCAGTGCTGCTGCTGCTTTAGAGAAGGAAAGTAGAAAACTGGCTCTTGGACCCCAAACTCACATACAGCTGTATGTATAAACAGATACTGAATGGGAAAAATACAAGCAAGTGAATACTGAACGAGATGCCAAAGTATGATACAATTAGAAGCCTAGCATTCCTTGAAGGAATGCATGTCGCCCACTGGCTTTCATGCCAGAGCTTTAAACTACAAGTACAGTATGTTAAACTGAAAAGTGACTGAGTTGTAAGCTAGAAAATAATGCTAGATACAATCATATGTGATATATTGAGATATCACAATCAGAGTATGCATTGTAAATGACTCAACTATGTGCTAAATTGCGACTGCATCACAATTTAGCTCAGTACTGTATTTGTAAAATTGCTTGAGTTTGTTATTTTTCTATTTAGTATTTTTTATCAACTTGTGGCAGCTATATAGAGTACCTCTAAAAGTTTAGACTACTGTACATCCAGTGATTCCATTCTGAAAGTTTTAACAATCTGCCCAGTGGTTCATGAGATATTTTGCTAAGAAAAAAAAAGTTTTTTTTTTTAATTAATTTAAAAAAAAATTTAAGTAAATATGTTGTGCAATAAGCAGATCTTAGCATTTTTTAGACAAATAGACTTCTGCCAGTAAAACTGAGCTCACATGTGACGGTCACACTATTTGTCAACATGGTATTTTTAAAAGTTGAAGGAATTTTAGCCATTTCTGTTATTTTTATTTTTTTTAAGTTCTACTGACAGCAGTAGCCATCTTGAATTTGGTTGGCTCTAAATATTATCAGTTGTAGATGCACATCCAATGATTATTTTCTGAAACTTTAATTAAAAACCGACCAGGGATTTATGGGATAGTTTGCCAACAGTTGATTCAGAAATATTGAATTGCAAAATTGTAATAGATGACTACAACATAAGTTGTGCTAAAAATATCTGCACACACAGATCCCTGTAGTCAATGGAGATGTGTAGGCATTTTCAAACAAAAATTTCCAAATTTATTATAAAATCTTTTTAAATATAGGCTACCGGTAAGTTTTGTTTAAAAAGATTGGGGGGCGGCTGTGGCTGGTGGTTAGAGCAGTCGTCTTCCAATGCAAGAGTTGGGGGTTTGATTCCACCACAGTCACATGCTGAAGTGTCCCTGGGCAAGACACTGAACCCCTTTTTGCCTCCGATGTGTGTTTCATCAGTGTATGAATGTAATAAAGCTCTGATTAGTCTTTGTACAGATCTAGTAGAGTGTTGTATGAATGAGTAAATGAGGACACAGACTGTAGTGTAAAGAGCTTTGAGTATCTTGATAAGACAGAAAAGGGCACTATAAGTGCAGTCCATTTACTAGTGACTTTTAAACCCCAAAATACATTACGACAAAGACTGGTGCATCAGTCCCCCGGCACAAAGAGTAATATTGTGTATGCTCTTCAGTGTCAGGAGCGCTGTGATCAGTCTTACATCAGGGAAACTAAACAGCCACTGGCCAAAAGGATGGCCCAGCACAGAAGATCAACATCATCAGGTCAGGACTCTGCGGTCTACACTCATCTCCAGGCCAGCGGTCACTCTTTCAGGGATGAAGATGTTCACATCCTTGATAGAGAAGAACGATGGTTTGAGAGAGGAGTAAAGGAGGCCATCTTTGTGAAAAGAAACCGTCCATCATTAAACAGAGGTGGAGGCCTCCATGTTCAACTGTCCCCCTCTTACAATGCTGTTATTGCTAGTATCACTCAGACTAGGGACGAACAATATTATCAGCATGGTATAGGTATCAGCCAATATTAGCGTTAAAGTTCAGTATCGGACATAGGCCATTCCATTAAAATAAGTTGCCGATTTAAAAGATGCTGTTTTTGCCTGCAGCGGTAGCACAACTGATGACGTTGCAACGGCAGCGCAATGCGATGGCGTCATACGCGCAGGCCTACCTGATCTCAGGGCAGAGAGGAAAATTCAAAATGTTTGAGGTGTGTATGTTTTATTTTTCATTGGTGAGGATGTCATATTCCCAAGATTTAAAGACTACGTTAAAGCCCCCAGTATAGCTCTAGGTACGGCCGTACGCCGCTGTACTCCGTTCGTACGCAGAGGCACAAGCGTACCCCCGCAGGGCATGTACGCACCAAGCTCAAATTTACGATTGCGTACGCAAATGCGTTGTCGCACAATAAACTACCCGGCGCCGGACCGTTTTGTATGCGACACAAATGTATTAAATTCCCCTTCTTCAAGATATAAGATACAAGAGATACAAGAGATTTTTATTAACATTGCACCAGTTAACCAATACAACGTGATGATGTATACACAGTCGTCCAGAAGAGGGAGAGAATGTAAAGCTGCAGCATATTCAAACACATGACATGTTCTTCTGCGCGGCCGCTCTCATCCGTCTCCGGATGAAGGTCAAACAGATATGGAAAAAGGAAAAACACAATAGGTATCATTTGTGATATTCAAAAAAAGAATCTATCAAAGATTGCCTTAAGACACTCTATGATAAAGTCCCAAAAACTCTATCAGCAATAAGCACAACCAGACAAGACATTGTTGCAGTTTTGACGACATGCAAGGAGATCAAAGAGTCTGTGAGCAACATTCAGATAGCACAGTTCAGCAGTTGTCTCAGCTCGGCGCCTCCGAGCGCACCCACAGAGATCTCTGGGGGGGGGGGGGGGGGGTCAGCAAGGTCTCTCAGCTTCACTCCAGGAGAATAGTTTCCAGCAGACAGCCTTCTTCTTTTTTCAAGGTCGTGCGGAAACCAGATTAGATAGGTCTTTTGTTTATCTTCAATCCAGGCCACAGTGTTCTTTTTGACTGCAGCCTTCCAAGTCCAGGTGCTGTTCAGGTCCAAAGTCGCCGAATCATATGAGGTTCCGAACTACGAACCCCCATCTGTGCCCTGATTGAGGCCGGGCGGCTGTAAACGAGTTCCAAAGCGCACCGCAGGTCCGCGGTGGTCTACCGCCGCTCCCATCGTGCGATTCAGTTCGTACAACAGCTGGGATGAGGAGCTCACAGCCCGGATCAGAGAATCTTGCTGATCAGGAAGTTTGGCCAGCGCGCCGATAGCCGCCGAAGCCTTCCTGAGCTTCCAGTAGCAGACAGCTCCGCTTACGCCAAAAAACAGAGCAGCTGCCACCAATATCCCAATAATCCACAAATCTTCCACGTCTTCGACAGACAAGACGGTCAAACACATGGGTTGCCACTGTCCCCACGAGTCCATCATGTATCCGACAGCGTGCGTGTCAGAGGGGCAGACCGCTTCTCCTGGCCCGGTCCGCTTCGTGGAAAAAATCTTATCTATAGATGAAACAGCCCAATTTATTAAATCCATCGCAAATTGGTTCGAGTGAGCGCTGAAGAGTCACAGACGAGACAAAAAGCAAGCAGGGAGGAGGAAAACTTAGGGAGGGTAGGAGCAAAAAGATATGCGACTTGCTTTGCCGAGAGCGGAAGTAGGATTCTTCATCCCTGATCTAGCCTTTTCATTTGTTTTGTTTTTTTGCCAAAAGGCAGTGATCGCTTCCTCCTCCGTTGACTCCATGACTGAAATGATGAGAAATGAATGAATTTGTCACGAGCGAATTAAACTCCGGTCCAACATGGCTACAGGAGGTTCTACAGATTTCCTGGTGTGCTGGTCTGATGTGTGGGCTACAGGACTTTTTATTAACATATAAACAGAACACCGCTGCGGCAGAAGCTGTCGGCTCTCGCATTTTTTTTCACCCGACCTGTCAATCAATTCAGTAGGCGTGTCAGCAAATGACCAATCAGCGACCTCAATTTGTCCCGTAGGTAAACGCTCTGCCCTGCAGCTGCTCAAATGACGTCAAGAATTTGGTGCGAAAACGCTGGAGCCTCACGCTGAGCTATGGGGGTGAACTGTCTGCGTTCAGTGTACGCAGAGCTATACTGGAGCCTTATGCCTCGCTACATCGTCCCCAGTCGGAGATATTTTTCCAACGTAACATTTCCCGAGTTCTGACGTCATTGAGAAGCTAATAGCCGATAGCACTTGGGTGAGACTTACCACAGACATTTGGATGTTGTGTTAGCCCTGTTAGCATGATTAGTCTTACAGCACAATGGATAGACAAAAACTTTGAAATTAAAGTCTGTCCTTCATGTACAGTAGTGCAGAGGATCCCACACTGCAGCTAGGAACCTGGAACAAGCCTCCACAAGTGAGACAGCATTGCAGATGACTAATGTTAATAAATAACATTTAACACTTTTCATTTAATGTAAGTTAAAGTGCTATTCATATCATATGACTGTTTCTGAATATAGTATATTGCTTTTAAATAAAATGAGTATTATTATTATTCTAATATATGTTACCAGCTCTTACAGCTGTTGCCCATTGTTTGTAGCAAATAAGCCTACATAAGAGGGCTATGTTCTGACAAAGTATATAAAATATTGGTATCGGCATCGGTTATCGTCCGAAGAAGTTTCAACATATCAGCATATTGGATATCAGCCAAAAATCCCATATTGTGCATCCCTAACTTAGACCCCTGTGAATAGCAAGCAGCCATAAACGTACTAATGATCCATTGTTAGACTGATAGTCCTCCTTGATCATGTGAACAGCTCGTTTTGAATGTCAACAACAAACTGGTTGATCCACTATGAGAAGGTGCTATTTTTAAGACTGTGCTGAAAACAGCTCCTCAGACTAGCTATGTTTACATGCACAAAATTATTTGACAGGATTGAAATGTTTTCAGATTAAATAATACAAATGTATTGTTGACATGGGCACAATCCAAGACTAGCGTTTACATGCAACGGGTTTTTATTCAGAATAGAAGTACCGGTACTGACATGTGCAGACTGCAGAGTGGTAAAATTTTCTTTTAAAAAAACACAGAAGAAGTAGTTCTTCTTCAGTTTACTTCCGGGATGAACGTAAACAAACCTGAGCGCCCAAAATGGACCCGCAACAGGTTTTAATGACGGTGGAGACGTTACTGCACTCCCTGACTGAGTTACAGGTAATACAGATTGTTTTGAGCCCTTTCAAAGTTTCTAGTAGAAATGTTGTCGCTCACCGACCAGATTTGCTTCCCCGACATGCTAATATTATTAGCATCTAGCCAGGCGGAAATACGAGGTAGACGGGTCGCACATGCGCAGTCAAGTCAGTTTTCCACAATCAGAAAAAAATGAACAGATTAAATGTTTACATGCACACCATTTGGATTATGAATCAGCATAAACCACCTGTCTCATTCTGATTACAAATTAATTTGGATCGAGCTGAATCAACAAAGAATAATCCGAATGGGGCGTTTACATGATGCATTTTTATTCTGAATGGCCGTTTAATCCGATTACTTATGTCCACATAAACATAGCTAGTGATGAAGTATTTTGGATTAAAAACAAAACTTTTCAACAAGATTTTTTTTAAATCCGTCCAGAGAACCTGACTTAACTTTTTTTAGAGTCCATTTAGCATTTAAAATCACATTATTGTTTATAGCCCTGCATCCTTGTAGAACATTCAAAAAGTTTAAAAACTACCGTAGTCAGCCATATTGAACCCTAGAGAATCAACACTCAAAACATCCACAGGAATATAATTTGGGCTGCTTGAGAGACTGTGTGTGTTGGGGTTAAAAGGAAACAAGTGCAGCATTTGACACAGTCGAGCAGCTTGGGTTATTTATAGGGATTGTCTGGTTGATATAGCAGAATGTGATTAGTATGAGCTAGCTCTAGCTTTATGAGAACAGCTTTTCGTCCATATTGAAGTGGACTGTTATTGGATTGCCTAAACACAGCTGCAAATTTACAGAGGTAGAGATTATGGCATCAAAAACAAAGCATGAACATGTCTGTAGTAGTCCCTGCGTCTAAAGGAAGAGGAAAGAAACAAGCCACTTCCTCAATACAGGGCGGAGCACTAGCAGCATTTTCTCGTCTATCTTTTCTTTAGCTTCA
>JBBPBX010072825.1:0-17976 GCA_038048925.1 Garcialebias charrua | reverse complement strand
AAGTGCTAAAATACTTTTTTTAAACCTTAGATTATTGAATATAATAATAATTTTTGCTCTGCTCCATTTAAGGCAATTAACTATTAATTAACTATTAATTAATTAAGGCTGTTAACGGGCTTTGTCTGTTCATTGAAATAATAAAGTAATGCTGTGGAGCAACTGACATGTATGCAAGTACGTAAACTGTCATTGTTTTTATTTTTGATTTGTCTGTCGTACTTGGGACTGTAGTTCATGTTAGTAGTGGGTATATGACATCAGAGTTTAAAAAAAGGTTGCTTTTAGGCTGTCTACACACAAACACAAGGGTGACATTTACAGGTTTTTCACTCTGAAACACAAAAAAAACATTTAGATAAAACCCTCAATTTTCATCTGAGATTAAAACATTAACAAATGACACCTAATAGTAAAAAAAAGTCATTTTATAAGTTGATTTAAGAGAGACCATGCCCCACATTCAGTTACAGATTATCATGTCCATTAAAAAAAAATACTTACCGTAAGTGTCATATAATATTTTTTTGTTAGAATTAGAAGTTATTGTTTGGTTAATTGGGTGTGAGAATAGTGTCTTGATATAATGGGTTGCATTGTTGACAACTTTCAGCAGAATGAGGACATGAGGTGAGATGTTCGAACGGATGCAGCCTCTTCAGCTGCGCCTTCCAAATAATTAGAGCTGTGGTGACAAAAACGGTTTGTTATTCTCACCATGATTTGCTAGCTGTCACAGTATACATCTGAGTTGCCTCATTATCCAGAAAGTACTCAAATAAAAAGCCGACACTGCACACTCTTGTCAGGATTCTGTCTAGCGTACATGCAAACAAGCAAAGATGAATAAACATTAGCTGTTGTTGAGGGCTGGTCTTTGAGCCCCCAGGCTGCACAAAGATCCGCTTTGTAGAAAATAAAAATATTTAATTTGATAGAATGATGCAAGGCAAAATGAAATTAAAAGGAACCCATGCAACTGCTAAAACAAATTTCTCACAGCATGCTAAATTACATTTGCTCCTCCATCAGCGAGATCAAACGAGCCTAGTTTGACTCTCCTGCGCTAATGATTCTCTGCACTCACCTCGTTTTTCATCCCAGGGGTGTTAATAAACACTCAGTCTGTTTTTTGTTTGTTTGGGTGGTTTATTTATACATTTTCCAGATTTCTTCTTCCCATCATGCTCCCCAGCTCCCTCATTCATTTTGCCCATGCTGGTGGGAGGCTGTGTGAATTAGATGAATCTAATGTAATCCCAGGAACAGCGGGTTCCTTGAAAAATGTGCTCAATTAAAGCAGGATGAGCCCAGTGGGAGCATCCCCGGTGGGGTGTGGGGTGACTGACACGGTCTTTTGGTTGGGATTAATTAGCATGTTAAGTGGTAAAGCAAGATAAGCTGCAGACCCGACATTTAACATTTACCAGACCTCAGTGCAGTGATTGTGCAAAGGTTCTCAGCAGACACACCTCTGTGGTGCAGCAGCACTGTTTTCTCCTAAGACATGCAACCATACACTGAAGCACCAAGGGGACTATTTGCTGATAGGAAATCATGACATTTACAAACCATTTCATATTTTCTCACTTTGACAAGAAAATTACTACAAAAATGTCTCAACAATGAAAAGCTGATAATATTTATAAATGCTTTCACTTTTACATCTTAAATCAATCCCAGTTTTTTATTGTCACACTTCAGCTGTTATTCTGTTCTCCAGATGCAAGAAGAGTGCCACCTGCATCATGAAGGACCCCACTCACCCAGCACACTCACTTTTTGCCCCACACTCCCAGGAAGGAGGTTAAGGAGCATTAAGTATAGAACCACTAGACTGAGGAACAGCTTCTACCCTGAGGCTGTTAGACTCATGAATATCTAACCAGGATAATCACCGTGAAAAAAAATCACTGCAATGCCACTTTGAGGAACCGACTTGGGACCTGAAGGACCCAGGTTCGAACCCCAGTCACGGCATAACTTGTGGTGTGTTTGAGCAGCACATCTCATCCCAATTGCTCCCCGGCGCGCTTTCTATAGCTGCCCACTGCCCCACCTGGTGGTGATTGGGTTAAATGCAGAGTCAAATTCCGTCTTGTATGGAAACATACACAGATGACAAAAATGTGACATTATTATTATTATTATTATTATTATTATTATGTGGTGCTGATTATCCAAGCTGCTGATCTCATGCTGCTGATTTGTATCATGCTGCTCTGTTCATTCATACTCATCTGCTCACACAGACTCATGTTCGTGCTGCTGTTTGGCATATTGCTTTTGTACCACTAGTGTTTAGTGTACGTCTTAGTTTATAGCTTGGATCCTTATCTACTGTTTCTTTTACAATTTATATTTTTGTTATTGTTGAGTGTTACCCTGTGTACACAACTGCGTTCCACCTCATGTACACATGAGATGCGAATGACAATAAAGAAGCTTGAACTTGAACTCTTTTAGCAAGTTGGAAGACAAAATGATTTCAGGAAAATTACCAGAATTAGAACTAAACTCTTGCTTTTAACACAGGGGTACCTATTATAATTTATAATACTGTACAGAGCTGACCAAAGACTTGTGCTGCAAAACGGTTTGTAGAAGCTTCCCTTTAATAATAATAATAATTTGTCATCTGTGTATGTTCCCATACTTGACAGACGAAATTGGTCTTCTGCATTTAACCCAACCACTGCCAGGTGGTGCAGTAAGCAGCGAGGTCGCGCCCGGGGAGCTGGGGAAATAGATGTGCACTCATAGACACCCCAAGATGGTGTGCCGTGGCCGGGGTTTGAACCTGGGTCCTTCGGATAACAAGTCCGATTCTCTGCCACTACACCATCACTGAAAGTAGTGTATTATCAATACACAAACCTGAGCTCAGTTGAGCGGTGAGATTTGGAAAAGTATCTAAACAGTTTTGAGAGGTTTAGCTGTAATAAACATTTATTTTTAATTGTTCATAACTAAAATTTGCAAATCTCAGTTAAATGTGTTTTTTAATGGCCAGCTTGCAGATGAACTTCAGGCTTATACACAACCTAACTCAGAACAAAAACAACAACAAAAAATTAATTAAGCCCAGCCTGAGAGACAGCCTGTCTTGATGAAGGACCAAGGTGACAACCTGCTGATAACCCTGTAACCCGTCAAGCGATGCCGTCAAAGTGTAGTTGATACCTGAAAGGATAAGCGGGCTTTGCAGCTAAATTGTGTGATAGTGATGACAAACTGTCTGCGTGACCTGCTGACCACAGGATTTAAAAGAGGAGCTCTCTGACACGTTCTGTGTAATGGTTCATGTTAACTCTGCTGAGTTATACTCCACACCTCTTTTGGTTCAACAACTCCCCAGAATACATTGTTGAAGAATGTGGCCGGCTCAAATGGTGATTATTGTACAAGTATATTGGGAGGCAGCTTAAAGACAGATCTTTGGTGAAATATTCCAGAAGCGTTTGGAAAAAATGACCACAGTACCTGTTCTATTCTGCCATGACAGATGGTGATTTGCAGTGCATCACACGCTACAAAATGCATATGGCCAAGCATTAGTACATTTAGTTATTCTTGTAGATAATATTTTCAGGTTAACAACATTAAGAAGAGACGTCACACTGCTCTAGACAGAGGTCTGAGGTTTGAACCTGGACTTTGAGCCTCATAAACTGTTAAACATAGTTTATGATAAAACCTTGTCAAGTCTTGAGCATTGACACTGTGACCTTGCACTTTATGATTAAGGCAGTTAGGGAAATGCAGAGGGTAGTTTGGTGGGTAAGGCCCAGACTAGAGTCTGATTCAGACAGAAAGGCAACCTGCCTTGAAGAGTCAGTCTGGGAGATAAGTTATCCAGTCAATAAAGCCACCTGGAGAGAGAGAGATGAGAGGGCAAAGCCAGGAACCAGATCTTATCCTAGAAACACCCGTTAGAAACACTTTTTACTACCTACCAATGTGGTCAGTTTTGTTTGTACTATTTTGTCTAAGAAAAAAAGATAGAAGTGGATTTCACCAGGAACCTTTGAATATTCTGTACAGATGTAGTCACAAGAACATCACAAAGTTCAGAGCTGGTCTTTAGCTTTTACTGTTAGCATGCTACTCCATTGCTGCTGTTAGGCATATTGTTTTTATTGTTTTTATAATACTAGTGCTTAGAGTATTTTTAGTTGAACATTTTTCTTCGTTCATGTCTTAGATCTTATTGCTGTTTTTCTTTTACATTTTATACTTTTGTTGGATGTAACTGGGACCCTGTGTACACAATTTCGTTCCACCACATGCATCACATGTGTTGTGAATGACAAATAAAGAACCTTGAACCCTAAAATTATTTTCTTTATTTTTTAGACCTGAACTGACACAAGTGCTTAATGACTTGTAATTTAGGATAGTTATCGGGAAATAAGGCAACACGGTGGTTCAGATGGTAGAACTGTTGCCTCTCAGTGAGAAGGTTGCCAGGCCCGAGCCCTGGGTGGAGTTTTCTCCAGGTACTCCAGTTTCCTCCCACAGACCAAAAACATGCATGTTAGACTAATTGGTAACTATAAATTGTCTCTAGGTGTGAGTGAGAAAGTGAATGGTTGTTTGTCTCTATGTGTCTCTGTGATAATAATAATAATAATAATAATAAACTTTATTTGGATAGCACCTTCCTACAATGCCTTGCATTGACCAAGGTGCTTAACAGGATAAAAAGATGAATAAACTGGAACAATAAATCAGTGAAAATAGAATAAAAAACAACAGTAATAAAAGAAGGCAATGGAAATAAAAAATGCTACATACTAAAATACCAAAAGTAATAAAAGTTACACACTGAAAGCTTTTTTGAACAAGTGGGTCTTCAGTCTGGTTTTGAACAGAGTCAGATCAGAGGTGGCACGCAGCTCAAGGGGGAGACTGTTCCAGGCTTTTGGGCCGGCAACAGAAAATGACCGGTCTCCCCATTGTTTGTACCTTGAGCGAGGCACCTCCAGCAGGTGTTGACTGGCAGATCGTAAATCTCTGCCGGGCTGATGGGCTTTCAAAAGTTCTGAGATGTAGAGAGGTGCAAGTCCATTCAGAGCTTTGAAAACAAACAGGAGCAGCTTGAACTGTATCCTGAACTGAACCGGGAGCCAGTGTAGAGAGGACAGGACAGGAGTGATGTGTTCATATTTTCGTGTGTTGGTCAAAAAGCGCGCGGCAGAGTTCTGTACAAGCTGTAAACGGGAGATGGAGGATTGATTAATACCAACATACAAAGCATTACAATAATCAAGTCTGGAGGTCACAAAGGCATGGATGGCCTTCTCCAGATCACCACGGCTGAGAAATGACTTGACTTTGGAGAGCAGTCGGAGCTGAAAGAAGCTGGTCTTGACAACAGAACTGATCTGTTTATCAAACTTTAAGTTGGAGTCAAGCTGCACTCCAAGATTTCTGACCACCGGGTTGAAGTGGGGGAGGGGAAAACCAACACTGGGACTGGGAAGGATGTTGTTGGTGTCACCAGGAGCACTAAATAAAATGCATTCAGTTTTATCTGTGTTTAGGTGGAGGAAGTTTTGAGAGAGCCAGTGCTTAATGTCATTTAAGCAGTTGACAAGAGTGTTTGAACTGGGTGAGGGCATAGGCGTAATTTACACGGGGGTTAGGGGGGTTTTGACCCCCCCAATAATTTGATCCGGTCATTTAACCCCCCCAATAAAATGAAATCATTTCGTCATTATACATATCTTACATCAATAATTGATTTTCTTTATTCATTCAAATTTTTTAGTAAAATTGCTGCATGTTTTTAACAAACTCCCTGAGGACTGACCCCCTCCCATGCAAATAATTTGGTATCACCCATCTCACCGGCTACAGGAAGTCACGTGAGTCACGGAGCTGCTCATGAAGTTGCCCAGAAGTTTCTACATGCATGTGTTCGAAAAAGGCCTCCTTTGGTCGGACTGACTCTGTCGCTGCCCGCCCCTTGCTATGGATGTAGCTGCTATTAGCTGTGAGGTTCGCTGTTTTTGTTTGCAAGATACCACTCATAAACCACACCGCGGATTTTTAAATCAAGCTGATTTCACATTTGGTTCAGCTCAGGAGCCCATCTGCTGTAGTGAGGTAAGAAATATATTTTTTAAGCGTTTATTTAACTAAATTTAAAGAAACAAAGCTCCGGTTTGACCCGCCTGGCGCCTGCATAAAATTCAGCGAACTTTTTTTTTTTTAAATCCAGCTGATTTGAACATTTCGTCAAACTCAGGAGTACGTCTACTATCACCCATAAGTCAGCGAAGAAATACTGTATATTTTTAAGCGTTTATTTAGCTAAATTTAAAGAAAGAAAGCGTCCGGTTTGACCCGCCTGGCGCCTGCATAAAAATCAGCGAACTTTTTTTTTTAAATCCAGCCGATTTGAACATTTAGTTAAACTCAAGAACACGTCTTCTATAAAGTCAGCTTAGTAATATATTTTTTCTCGCAAAGAAATAATTGTTTTTACCGTGTTTCTTTGTGAAGTTCTTCGTACTAGCTGGGTCCTGTCGCCGCCATCTTGATCAGGACAAAGCTGACGCGTCGCGTGGAGATGACGCGTATACAGCAAGAGAAATTGAATATGATGTCCCATTAAGTAAAGCAGAAATAAAAATAATTGTTAAAGATAAAATAAATGATATGTGGCAGGAGAGGTGGGATTTAGAGGAAAGAGGAAGACATTTACATAACATACAGAAGGAGGTACTCCTAAGTGACGATAGTAGTTTAATGTCTAGGAGAGAGGAAGTATGGATTAAGTTGAGGATTAATAATAATAATAATAATAATAAATTCAATTTATACCGCACTTTTCATTAATAAAAATCTCAAAGTGCTTGGGCACACTACATTAAATAGTGGTCTAAAGATAATAGGAAAACATCCATCAGGTGACTGCTCTAATTGTGGGGTACTGGAAGGAGTGGAACATGTGTTGATTTATTGTAAGAAATATAATAAAGAGAGGAAGGCACTGGAAAGGGTAATGGGGAGTTCGGTGACAATGGTTACTTTATTGAAGAAAAATCAGTCACAGGTTATAACTAAAGCATTTGTTAAATATTTGAAAGTTACAAAATTAGCTGAAAGGATTTAATTTTATTTTAATTAATTAATTAATTTATTTATTTATTTTTTGTTGAAAGTAGACTCTTGAATTACATCTCCGTCCAGTTGATGGCGGTAATGCACTGAGTTTGTAAACTGCCAGTAAACACCATCGAAGAAGAAGAAGAAGAGATGACGCGTATTAAACACTGAAGCGTATAGTGTACAATTTTTTCGTGTTTATTGTTAATCACAACCCCCCCAATGTTAGACCTAAAGTTACGCCCCTGGGTGAGGGGTTGGGAGTGACTGGCAGATAGATTTGTAAATCGTCTGCATACATGTGAAAAGACAGGTTATGACGTGCAATGATTGATCCTAATGGCAGCATGTAAAGAGAGAAGAGGACTGGCCCTAGAATAGATCCCTGTGGTACGCCAGAGGTCAGAGGGGTTGATGAAGAGGAGGACAGATCGCCTATCATGACAGAAAAAGTTCTCCCAGACAGGTAAGATTTGAACCACTCAAGCACAGCTCCCTGGAGGCCAACCAGCTGAGACAAGCGGTTGATTAGTACCTGATGGTCGACGGTGTCAAAAGCTGCTGAGAGGTCTAACATCACCAGCAGAGCAGGGTTTTTTGCATCCAGGGACAGAAGAATGTCATTCTGTACTTTGAGCAGTGCAGATTCAGTACTGTGACGAGCTCGAAAACCTGACTGAAATTTTTCAAACAGGTTGTTGAGTTCTAGAAAAGATTGAAGTTGAATAAAAACAATCTTTTCTAGGACCTTTGATAGAAATGACAGATGGGAAACTGGTCTGAAATTAGAGAGAGCTGTAGGATCTAGGCCTGGTTTTTTGAGAAGAGGCCTGACCACAGCATGTTTGAAAGCAGATGGCACATAACCTGAAATTAGACAGCTGTTAATAAATGACAAAACACAAGGACCAATTACATCAAAGGACTGTTTGAATATTTTTGATGGAATGATGTCCAGAGAACAGTTAGTTGGTTTCATCTGCTGAACCACCTTGATGAGGTGAGGCAGTGAGACCAGGTCAAATTGGTCAAAAACAGCTGTGGTTATTGCAGACACACATGACTGGACAGTGTTTGATGGACTGACAATGTTCTGCCTGATAGTCTATTTTGTTGACAAAATAGCTCTGAAAGTCATCACAGGTAGACTGAGTGGCAGTTTTCAGAACATTGACAGAAGGATTGATGACAGACTGGAGTGTGCTGAAAAGCGTCCTCGGCCGGTTGGAGCTGGTGGAGATTAAATTGGAGAGGTACTGTACTGTGACTTGGCCTGTTTCACAGCATTTTGATAATCACAGAGACAGTCTCTCAGTATTCCCTGAGATACATGAAGCCGGTCGCGCTTCCATCTGTGATGGACTGGAGACCAGTGATGGGAATAACGGAGTTACAAATAAACGGCGTTACAAACGGAGTTATTTTTTTCATTAACGGGTAATCTAAGTAGTTACTAAGTCTATCGTTACAACGCCGTTACCGTTACTTCCACTAAATGGGGGTGCGGTACTTTCTCTTCCGCGCGCTGGCTGTTTGTTTACTTTTTTCCTTGGTGAGGGAGAGGAGGGAGCAGAGCAGAGGGGAGGGAGGGGTGAAACAATAAAGATGATGCTGATTGGCTAAGTTAAAGTGTCAGGTAGAGGTCAGCCAATCAGAAGTTTTGTTGTTCAGCTCACACACGCTGCTGCAGCTTCAAATCTGCAGAAGTCCGGCAGCAATGGCGAGTCTGGAGGGAAAGTTGGCGTTTTCAAATTGGAAATACAGAAACTACTTTACTCTCCTTGAGGTAAAAGGCAAGAACGTGCATGTGAAGTGTACATTATGCCCCGGAGCGAAGTGTACGTCCGTCGTAATCTGATCTGATGAAGCATCTCTCACAACTGCAGGTAATTCAGATTTTCAGTACTGTTTTAAAAGTACTTCATATTGTTAAAACGGTTCTTTTGTTTTTAAGAAAATACTTGAAGAACCAGTTGTGTGAGGGTTTGATTTTATTTTACACTACAGAGTTAAAGCACTTGTTTTAACTGTTTACTTTTATTTATAAGAAAACACTTGAACAGTACAGTGTGTACATAGAGCTTAAAACACAATTGTTATATTATTTGTTGCTCCCGGTAGGTCTGGATGGCGCCTTGCAAGGCAGGCTACCACTACCGGTGTATGAATGTCTGAATGAATGGGTGGATGGTTGGTATTGTAAAGCGCTTTGGGGCTCCTCACAGGGGGCTGGAAAGCGCTATATAAATAAGCTCCATTTACCATTTACCATATTTTGTTAAACTGTATTTTGTAATGAAGAAAACACTTGAAGTATAGTATGTCAACCAGTCATGTTCTGTTGAGGTGCAGTAAGTATTAAAAGTTTGGTGTTAAGTACCGGTCTTTGCAATTCTACTTTAAATTTGTAGTTATATCTAAACTTAAACCAACCGAACAAACAATAGTTACTTTCCCTGGTAACTAATTACTTTTATAGGGGAGTAATTCAGTTACTAACTCAGTTACTGTTTGGAAGAAGTAACTAGTAACTATAATTAATTACTTTTTTTAAGTAATGTTCCCAACACTGCTGGAGACCTGTCCAGGGTGTCCCCCACCTCTCTCACAGTGGGCACCAGTGACCCCGTGACCCAGAAAGGAAGAAGCGGGTACAAATAATGGATGGATCAGGAAATGATTTCATTATCAGAGGAAAAGAACATGCTTCACAAGACGGGCCAACATGTTAAGAGAAGATCCCCCTGTATTTCAGGAGGCTTTTGTCTCATTGCCGTGTGAGTTTGGCTGTCATGCTTATGTGGTAAAACAAAAACAAAAAAAGCATTAATTGGTACACATGTCTTGTAAGCAGTCATTCAGAAGAAACAAGCTTGTTCCAATAAGATCTGAACTGTCCTCAGTTTTATTCAGTGCTTTAAGGTTAACTGAGTGCACAATCTGTAACATAGTTTGACAATGCTTCTCTTGGCTTCTGACCAGGAAATACTGAAGCATTTTGTCATTATAATTACTCACCAATTATATGGTCAATATATGACATAACAGGCCACTTTGTTGTCCAGCAGTCTGGCTTTGATCACGTTGATTCAAAAATGTGTTTTGCATTAGAGGCCCCATGATGATGTATGTTTCCTGTCATGATAAGGATAACAGTGAGGCCAGATGAGCATATGGAACCTCCACACCCCCACCAGCACAATCACCATGGTTGGGAGCAACACGAGTTTTATAGCCATCCCTGAGGTCTACTTGAACCACTTTGGTCACTGTCACAAAATGAAATAGCAAGAAACAAATGTCAAAACAAGCAGGGCGGTGGCTACAATCAGACCAATTAATGAGAAAAAATTGTGTAATAACCGTACACACCTGTAGAAACTATTTAGAGGTAAACATCTGCTGTATTAGGGGGAAAAAACTGGATTTAGTAAATTTATAAACACGAGTACAGCATAATGTACATTTTGTGTTCAGCGACAAACTTCTCAGTACTGTACAGCAATTGATAGCAGTGACCCAGAGAAGCAAAGGCTGTGTAAAACCTTTAACCTTGATGTATGGCAGACCTTGGGGTGCTGAAAAGTGTATGTGACACTCTCTCTGGTGAGGATGCATGTGTGTATGAAGATGTGTTCAATCATCCTAAGCAGATTAGAAGTTATGGGTGGGACAGGAGAAAGTTTATTGACAGACTGTACCATAATACATCCAACTTTCAACAGGACAAAAAAAAAGGACAAAAGTTGTGTAGATATGTTCACTATATTATTTAAGTTGCATTCAGAGATAGAAACTATGTTTGGTTTTTACAGCAATTTTACAGCATGACCAATCAGCTGTCTTGGTCAATAAACACTGGGTCCTTAGTGAAGAAAGCCCACACATGAAATTAACTTATTGTATTACTTTTCCATTTCTTTTTATCTCATCAGAAAATAGTGGGACCTGTACTATTTTTTTAAAATTATAAATAGAAAGTAACCTAAAAATCTGTCAGTGTTTTCCAAAAGCAGACACATATTCTTAAAGCTGTAAATTCACATGCATTTACTTGACTAAGGTCCAGAGTATTATTACATGAATTTCTACTTTATTCTGCAACAGATGCACTGCAACTCTTGTATGGCGTCCTAAAAAACACCAATGCACAAGTTATTCCAGACAAGTATGAATACAGGAAAACTTGCTATATCTATGAACAATGTCATGGTTGAAGAAACATGTTTGATTCGTCTCAGTGCTGTGTAGTTGATGGATCATTCATCATTAAAACCTGAAGCCAAGGACTGCTACCCTAAGGACTTACAGTCAGCATTGTATATTACCGGCCACTGTTCAAGGGAAATTAGAATGACTTTGAACAAGCTCGTTTTACCCCAACACATTCCCTGTTTGCTTAGCAGGGCTCTGAAAAAAGCCACTTATCAAAGATGTCCCTGTGTGAGTTGAAAAACATTTCACTCCAGCAGAACTGCCAGGCTTGAGCTGGTCATCTGCTGAGGGATATCAAAGGCATCCTGGGCCAGGCATGGTATGTGCTTTCTCCAAGATCCACCACCCCCATCCCATCCCAGGCCCTACTACATGCTGGCCTACACTGTGGATACCACCATCTGTGCTGCCTCCCATTGGTAAGCTGGCAGGAGGCTGTACAGGCAGCACTCCTCATATTTGGGCATTCGGCCCGGGGGTTGAAGGAGGAGGAGGGCGGCTGTGGTGCAGCGAAGGATGCTCCCTGGTGGTTCAGAGAGCCACTCCACAACACTTTCCTCATGAGCGCTCCTCCGGAGGGCTGCTGGAATGTCTCTGAGCCATCTGGGGAGAAGTGGAGCGTGGCGAGGAGCAGCTGGACGCTTACAGCTGCTATTTAAGCCTTGGCAGCGGAGCTCCATATCAGTCAGTCAGCAGGAAATGCAGAAGACAGCCGAGCAGAACCTAGCAGAGGAGAGCTCAGAGCACAAAACTCTTGCTATTCACCTGTGAAGACTGCACATGCAGCACGAGAAGCATGGGATGCTATCTTGAATTAAATATGTCAAAGGTGGTTTCTGTTGCAATGGACATGAGGTGGAGTTTCCAAGCAAACATACATGTGAACGGTGTTTGCTCAGATTAAAATAGACTGGCCACATCATATTTTGGGAACCGTTCTTGGCTGTCAGCAGTTCTTCCTTACAACTAAACACACGATGAGCATAATGAAAGAAAACAAAGACTGGCGAAGCTTAGAGCTCCCCCAAATTGATCCCCCTTAATTCTGTTCACTATATTATTTAAGTTACATTCAGAGACAGAAACTGTGTTTGGTTTTTACAGCAGTTTTACAGCATGACCAATCAGCGGTCTTGGTCAAGAAACACTGGGTTCCTAGTGAAGAAAGCCCAGCAGCGTCTGCACTGGAGATCACACCTCCCACCCCATGTCCTCACCACATTTTACAGAGGAACCATCAAGAGCATCGTGGCCATCTGCATCTCAGTTTGGGAAGGAAGGTGCCCAGCTGCAGACTGGAAGGATTTGAGGAGGGTGGGGTGTGGTGAAAATGGCAGAGAAGATCATTAAGACACCCCTCCCGTCCATCAAGGACATTGGTCTCAAATGCTGTCTGATTAGAGACATTGGGCCTCATGCACGAACCGTTCGTACGCACAGATTTGTTCTTAAACTGTGCGTACGAGTGATTTAGGATCATTTGTGGCATTCAACAATGTTTTCGTATCCTAAGATTTTTTTCAGATACGAACAAAATTTACGAGTGGTCCGGACCTGTCGTATATTTTAGGAGCGTCAGTCTGCTGTCATCCAGACGGAATTTCTCCACTAATAACTTCATATTTCGTTATTTAGAAAATATTTTGGGTTTAAAAAAATCACGCACCATAATTATTCTTGACAATAGGTTATTCTGTTTGAATTAGAATTATAATTTTAAGTTTAATTTGTCTGGTGTGTCGCGCAGGCTTCAGTGAGTCGTGCGCTCCCCTTGGTCATCAAAGCCCTCCTCATATTAACACCCAGGTACATAAAATTCCCATACACCGCCGCAGAACAAGTACGAATTAAGACTGATTTTCATGCTATTGCTGGACTGCTGTGCCAAACACCATCGGAGCAATAGACTGTGCACACATACGGATCAAAGCACCTTCACCTGACGCATTCCCATTCCTCAATCGGAAGCAATACCACTCCATAAATGTCCAAATTATATCTGATTTGAAATATAACCTGCAGAATGTGGTTGCGCGATGACCAGGAGGAGCGCGCATGACCCATTTGTGCTGCAAAACATGTTGGCACGAGTCTTGCGCAGCATGGCATTTATTGTCCATCCATCTCGGTAACACAGACTATTCCTTGACCACCTCCTGTCCGTGCTGCGGCGAGACGTTTCTTTGAAGCCATTTTCAGATCAAACCATTTATTCTTGATTTCTGATACTGTACGACCCACGGGAGACAAAACATATGCACTACAATATTAATATGAAGTTAACTGTAGTTTCGAGACATTTTAAAATGCTTCTGTTCAAAAACACATCCGACACTTGCGGGGGGGTGGGGGGTAGCGGTGCCGCTCTTCTGAATAAGTGAAACTATAATGTAACACAGTTGTTTACACTAAAATAAAAAATATTTGACCATCCGACACTTGCGGTAGCGGTGCGCGACTGAGAGCAGAACTTCAATCTCCGAACGCGTGAAGTTCTTTTTACTTCTTGATTTTGAATGAATGGACACTTCCTGCTGTCAAAAGGCAGGAAACGTGGCCTTATATGGTGTTTTGAGGGGTGGGAATTATGTAAATGACCTCTCCGCGAGCACGCGCAGGTGGATAGAACAGGTGGGATTCATTAAATTTACGCAGCTCGTTTACACACTTTTCCTGTGGATAGAAGAGTTTGTTGAATCTGACGTGGCATGTTCGTACGAACGCTTCGTACGAACAAAAGTAAGAGAAATTTAGGATAAAAATACGAACATGTTCGTGCATGAGGGCCAATAAAACCAAAAGAGACAACTCATACCCACAATATGAACTGTTGGTATTGTAAAGCGCTTTGGGGCAACTCGCAGGGGGCTGGAAGGCGCTATATAAGTAGGCTCCATTTACCATTTACTCTGTTGACCTCTGGCAGGAGGTACCAGAACCTGAGGACCAGAACCAACAGGTTCTGCAACAGTTTCATCCCACGGGCTATCAGACTGCTGAACATACGTCACTATGAAGTGACCACAATAACAAACACTCACACAGACATACCTAAACACCAAAGTCTATAGTTCATGTAAATTATGTTCTTCTATACTAATGTGGAGAAATGAAATTACACTTTGTTCAATTTTACATGGTGCACTGTACAATTTTGAATGACAAAAAAGTTTATATTTACTGTAATTATTTATTATATTTATTAACTGTTTAAGATAATGATTTTTGGTTTTCTTTTTTTTTTTTTTACATTACCTATTTTACATTTGTATGTCTTGCAAAGATACAGTACATGGTAAGCAGTGATTAAAAAGAAGATGCATACTGGCTTTTCTAGCAGCATTAACAGAAAAAAACAAAACGTATATATTTTTTTTACTTTAAGACTACAGTACATTTTTAAGAAATGCAACACATGCAATCAATTAAATTTAGGCTCTTCGACTACATATAATTGAACATTAAGTGGTGAAAAGAACTCTGTAAAGTACTCAAACAGTATAATTCTGTAGGAGGGAACAAATAAAATACAACCATTCTACTTGCTGAATAGTCAGCGTTATAAATACTACCCTATGACCCACCTACTTTGCATATGTAAGTATTTTTATGTAGCCTATCATTCAAGGTTTTTTTATGTAACCACATAATTTCAACTAAATTGGTTAATCATTTAGAACAATAATACAAGTTTATCATTCCAGCAGAAAAAGATCCTAAATTCAGTAAATATTGAAAATAAATTAAAAAATAAATAAAAATGTTGCAATCTTTTTTGTGTTTTAGAGGATTACATCTTCTTTGTTTAATTATGCCCTCTTTTTCTGCAACACAGAACTATCAGAGCCCTACACAAGATAATTTTTCTACGGTTCTATGTTCTCTTCTAGATGCCAAACATTACCATGCCAGTCTATCAGTTGTTGCAGCTGTGTGCAGTTCAAACCTATGCAGTGCTCACATCGGTAACACATACAATTTGTTTCTTGTTGCAAGTTGAAGCTTTTAGTGGCAAAGCACCAGCATTTTTATTTTTACTAGATCACAAAATGTTCTGTTACTGTTATTTCAATAACCATAATAGTAATAAAATACCTTGTTTGAAGGACAAATACTTTGAAACAATATCAAAAGCTGTTTGTGTCAAACAATATCTAAAGCTCAGAACAACAACATCAAATTTGAAAAATAAATCATTTTATTACACCAGAACTTGCAGCTTCCAAAGTTCCCAAGGGTAAATATGAACGTGTGGGCAAAACAGAGCTAGAACACAGACAAGCTGTTCATCACAGGAACACACACGGAAAGATGTGCACCAGGAATTCTATGTGGAGATAGATTCTCGGCAAATGCCGATTGGTCCCTGAAGACTGCACGGGAGGTTTTCTCACAAAGGAGGTGTGATTCTTGACTGGATCTCACAAGCTCGACAGCCTCCCCCCATGTGAAGCTATGGGAAAAACGGCTTGCCAGGAGAACATTAATTAAAGTGTTAAAGGTAAAAGGAGTATTGACTTCCTCTTCTCTGCAACCTCCTCTTTCACTAGCAGCAACACACCCCACCCCTCCACCCCAAGTAACATCCTCCACTCGCTCAAGCCCAAGAGCTAACTGGAAGAAAAGCCCCACTAAGACCAATTAAGGCCTTCACTAGGAGACTGAAAGGAAGACAAATGGAGGCAGAAGGCCCGATTACAAGAAACCTTTGTACAGATGTAAAGCAATTAGAGCGGTCTCAGGGGCCAGACAGTGCGGTACCTGTGAGTCATGGATCCTACAGCCAGTCGAAAGTCGGAACAATCCCTCTTTTCTGTTTAGGGCCCCAGTCAGCCTGTGTATTAGTGTCATATATCAGCCGATAGGCCTGGTATTGGTTTCTCTAGTGCAGGGAAGAGGCAGCGGTCTGCCAGGGAGGACCACTCCACCCTCCATTATTCGTCTATTGGGAGAACAGGGGCTCTATTATCCATTCTGCCGGGGCCTTTTGGATAAAACAAGGGCAGATAGGAAGTGTCGAAGTTCTAAGGTGTCTCCTTCCAGCAGGGAAGTTTGTCAAAGAGGTCATGCTGATAAAAGCTGATGTAATTATATTGCACAGCACTACTGATTACCAGTCAGAACACATTTAACCAGAATAGCACAGCGATGTCTACATCCTAAAAAAATAAAAAATAAAAAGGTTACTGTGTAGAATCAGCAGCCAGTAGCAATATATATATAATCAAAGGAAGACACTATTTTAATTGCTGAAAGGAATTTGTTGCCAGCGACTAAAATATATTTTTAATGAAATCTTTAAAAGTGTAGCTTTATATCACAATCACTATATCAGTGTTACTTTACTTGTCTGCAGCTTTTATTGATAATCACAACAAAGGGCAGACAGGGTTACATTGTGCACAGGGGAAGAAATTGATTGCTAATGGAAATTTATGTTGGTGGTCTGATCTACAATAAACGAAAGCAAAAACCATTCTCATGACCTGAAATTATGAAATAATTTTGACAAATGGAGGCCTAATCCATAATGACCTTTTTTTTTCCTTCCTCCAAGATGTGGCTGACTGCAGCCCTCATTATTTATGGGAGGCTTTAAAAAGCAGGTGTAATAAAATGAATGTGTGCTTGTCAGTGTGTGTAATGGGGCTAATAATGGTGTCCTATGTGCTGCATAATGAACCCCACCCACACAGAAAAGCTCTCTTCGCTGTTGCTTTGACGAGCAGCACATTCTTCAGCAGTCTCTTGCTTTGTGGTGTGAGTGGCAGTGTGGCTCATATAAACTCAGGAGGCAGGGATAGAAAAAACCTATTCAGGAAAGTACTGTTTCAGGTGTTTCAGGCATTTGTCTGCACTCTCATTTGCAGATGCTTAACACCATCAAACACACACATACACACATATTTCCTTTCTGCTAAACATTATTTCTAGAAGTGATTTAAAATTATTCACAAGAGACTACTTTGTCAATTTGAGCTATGCTTTAAATTTTACGACACTAAAACAGCTCTGGAGAAACTTTGCTGTCTTCAAGTCCAAATGCCATAAATGCGACGATGCGCTGCATAATAAATTATATGTGCAAATGCTTGAAATTGCCAGAGCAGTAAATCTTCACAGCAGTGCCTAGCATGATTTGGGAGCTGAAGAAAACTATTTGACTTCACAGTTCAAGCTTGATGAAGTCCCAGGATGCTCCTGGTTAAAGAGTTAAGCAGATGGCCAAATACTTGGCACACAAAAAGAGCTGTGTTGAATTTATTTTTGGCAAATCTACAGGCATATGGCAAAAGTTAAGGCCAAACATTTCACTTTACAAAAAATATTCACCCTGTGGAAAAACTAAAACATAAAAAAAAGACAGAAAAAGTTAAATGAAACAGCCTTTGTTCTACCTTTGCTGATGGGAGGTGACCGCACATCACTGTAAATTTATTGACCAATCTCTAAAATTTGCATTTTAGCCAACGTTCTAGAAAAACCAATAAACTCTCAAATCAAAACATATTTGGACTCATTTAACATCTTACCTCTCCATCAATCTGATTTCAGGAAACAACACAGCACAATAACTGCTTCACTGAAGGTTCTTAATGATGTTGTTGAAGCATTGGATGCTAAGGATTATTGTGCTGCACTTTT
>JBBPBX010072823.1:0-17976 GCA_038048925.1 Garcialebias charrua | reverse complement strand
ACACACAAAAAACAACAACACAACAAACAAACAACACACAACAAACAAACTAACAACACACAACAAACAAACAACACACAACAAACAAACAACAAACAAAAAATACAACAAACAAACAACACACAACAAACCAACAAACAACACACAACCAACACACAACAAACAAACAACACACAACCAACACACAACAAACACACAACACACAAACAACACACAACAAACAACACACAATACACAACAAACCAACAACAAATAAACACACAACAAACAAACAATACACAACAAACAACCAATCAAACAACACACAACAAACAGCACACAACAAACAAACAACAACAAAACACAAATACAACAAAACAAACAAACAAACAAAACAAAGACACACAACACAAAAAACAAAACAAAAAACAAACAAAACAAAAACAAAACACAAAACAACACACAACAAATAAAAAACAAAACACAACACAAAAAACAAAACACACAACACAAAAACAAAACACAACACAAAAACCAAAACACAACACAAAAACAGAACAAAAACAAAGCAACACAACAAACAAAGCAACACAACAAAAAACACAAAAAAACAACACACACAAAAAAACACAAAAAATAAATAAATAAAACAACACAAAAAACAAAACAAAAAACACAACACAAAAAACAAAACACAACACACAAAACAAAAAACAAAACAAAAACAAAACACAACAAAACAAAAACACAACAAAACAACACAACAAACAAAACACAACACAACAAACAAAACAACACAACAAACAAAACAAAACACAACAAACAAAACAAAAACATTAAAAAACCCACAAAAACAAAACAAAATCCAACACAACAAAAAACAACAGACAAATAAAAAACAACAGACAAATAAAAAACAACAGACAAATAAAAAACAACAGACAAATAAAAAACAACAAATAAAGAACAACAAACAGATAAAGAACAACAAACAGATAAAAAACCACAAACAAATAAAAAAACAAAAACAAATAAAAAACAACAAACAGATAAAAAACAGCAAACAAAAACAACAGACAAATAAAAACAACAAACAAATAAAAAACAACAAACACAAAAACAAATAAAAAACAACAAACAAAAACAACAAACAAAAAACAGAAAAGTATACATGATATTTTGTAAGAATGAACATACAGGTAGACTATAAGGTGCACTCTTTTCCCTATAGAAAAGCAATTTCTCTTCTTACTTAATATGAATTATTTATAAATGTCGTAATAGGTCTACTTCTAGAGTACACAGTTTTCTATCAGGAACTCATATTATCATAGGCACTGCTGGGATTTGAACCCAGGATCTCCTGTTTACGAGACAGATGCTTTGGCCATCTAAGCTACAGCGCCTCATTTTTGAGCATCATACCTGTTCTTAGATCAGCAATCTACTATTTAGCTTCTGCTCTGGCATGATTAAATGATTTCTGTGTTTCTATAATTCTATCAAGTTTTTGTACATCTTGACAATTAAAGTAATTTCTACTTAGAAAAAGGTTTTGCTTACTGGACTTTTTTAAAAGGCTACTTATTCTCACTCGTCCAAATATGAGCTCTTTAAGACTGTTCAACGCTGACACAGACTGCAGTTTTGCGGACACAACTATGGGTGCATGGCCACCAGTCTGAGCATTTATTTGCTCAGCCACCGAATGGAAATGAAAAAAATGCCACTAGGCACTGCTGGGAGTTGAACCCAGGATCTCCTGTTTACTAGACAGGCGCTTTGACCAACTAAGCCACAGCACCTGTAATGGATGATTTTGAATATTCTATACCGGGTTTCTCTAGATAAGTATACATGATATATTGTAAGAATGAACACACAGGTGGACTGTAAGGTGCACACTGTGTTCTTTTCTCTCTAGCAAACTAAGTTATCTTCTTACATAATATTTAATTTGTATAATAGGCTATATGCCACGGGTAGTTGTGACGTACCTCCGTTAAAATATAGGCCACATCCCGCACTTCCGGTTCCTATCCACTGCCGTTGTTGTTAGCGTTAGCTCCTAGTAGCAGACCATGACAACGACCCGAAACGGGAAGCAGCTGCGCGCTACTGGCACTACAAGTGATTTCCGTTGTGTCCGCCCACCGGTGGGTACAGCTGTTCCGAGGAGGGGTTAGGGCGACAATTTATTGCAGCTATCTGTAGGGGGAACATTGCCATAGATTTATATGGATTTATATGTGTATAATTGGTGTGTATGTAGAAGTTTTATTAATTGTATTTAGTCATTTATTTTTGTGTCATTCCCGCTAACCGGAAGTGCGCGGTCCTGCTCATGAATGAGGAAGTGCCAGAACGGAAGTCTGTGGCATATAGTCTATTGTCTTAATAGCTCTACTCCTATAGTACTAAGTTTTCTATCAAGAAGTTAAAATAACAGGCACAGCTGGGAATTGAAACCAGGATCTCCTGTTTACTAGACAGCCACATTGACAACTAAGCCACAGCACCTCATTTATGTTGTATTGGGTATTCTATCTTGGCTTTCTTTAGATAAGTATACTTGTTGTTTTGTTGGAAGAATGAAGACCCGGGAATATACAAAGTAAGGCACACATTGTGTATTTTTCTGTCTCAAGGGAACCATGTTATACATAGCAATAACTGCGATTAACAATACAAATACTCAGTGTTGATACTTTGAAAAAGAGGTCAATTTTAAAATGTTTACTTGGAAGTTAAAAAAAAAGGCACTGCTGGGAGTTGAACCCAGGATCTCCTGTTTACAAGACAGACGCTTTGGCCAACTAAGCTACAGCGCCCATACTTTAAAGTATATTTGTAGGACAACAAGTAGCTCAACAATCTTGGGCATCTGCTCTGGTACGATTAAATTATTTGCTGTGTTTCTGTAATTCTAACAAGTATTTGCTCGTCTTGACATTTATAGTAATTTCTATCTAGAAATAGTTTTTGCTTAATTCACTTTCGTAAACTGAAAATTTGGCTCACTCATCCAAATTTGAGCTCTTTAAGACTGTTCAACAGTGACAGACTGCAGTTTTCCAGACACATCTACTGGTGCATGGCCACCAGTCTGGCATTATTTTGCCCAGCCACTAATGAACCTTTAGGAAAGATGCTAGGAACTGTTGGCACTTGAGCCTGGGAAATCCTGTTTACTAGACAGAAGCTTTGACCACCTAAGCCACAACACCTGTAATGCAAGTTATTGAGTATTCTATCCCTGGTTTCTCAAGATAAGCATACTTGTTATTTTGTAAGAATCAAGACACAAGACTGTAAGGTGCAGACAGTGTATTATTTTGTTCTAGAGAAACAAGTTACTGTATCTTGTTACATAATAATATTTATTTATTATAATGGTCTTAATTGGTCTACTTCTAGAGAACTAAGTTCTCTAGAAATCAAAGTAACAAGAGCAATGCTGGAATTTGAACCCAGGATCTCCTGTATACCAAACAGATGGTTTGGCCATCTAACATACAGCACCTCATTTTTGAAGAATATAGCTGTATTAAGATCAGCAACCTACAATTTAGCCTCTGCTCTTACATGATAAAACAATGTTCTGTGTTTCTGTAACTCTAGCAAGTTGGTGTTCATTCTGACATAGAAATTCTAACTAGAAATAGTTTTTGCTAAGTGGACTTTTTTAAAATGCTATTTTTTCTCACTCATTCAAATTTGAGCTCTTTAAAAACAACAGTGAAAGACAGCAGTTTAGCATACACATTTATGGGTGTGTGGCCACCAATGTGTGCATGTATTTGCTCAGCCTCAAATGAATGTTTAGGATGGATGCTAGGCACTGCTGGGAGTTGAACCCAGGATCTCCTGTTTACTAGACAGGCACTTTAGCCAACTAAGCCACAGCACCTGTAATGGATAGTTTTCAGTATTCTATACCATGTTTCTCCAGAAAAGTATACATGATATTTTGTAAGAATGAACATACAGGTAGACTATAAGGTGCACTCTTTTCCCTATAGAAAAGCAATTTTTCTTCTTACTTAATATGAATTATTTATAAATGTCGTAATAGGTCTACTTCTAGAGTACACAGTTCTCTATCAGGAACTCATATTATCATAGGCACTGCTGGGATTTGAACCCAGGATCTCCTGTTTACTAGACAGGCGCTTTGACCAACTAAGCCACAGCACCTGTAATGGACGGTTTTGAATATTCTATACCGGGTTTCTCTAGATAGGTATACATGATATATTGTAAGAATGAACACACAGGTGGACTGTAAGGTGCACTCTTTTCCCTATAGAAAATGCAATTTCTCTTCTTACTTAATATGAATTATTTATAAATGTCGTAATAGGTCTACTTCTAGAGTACACAGTTCTCTATCAGGAACTCATATTATCATAGGCACTGCTGGGATTTGAACCCAGGATCTCCTGTTTACGAGACAGATGCTTTGGCCATCTAAGCTACAGCGCCTCATTTTTGAGCATCATACCTGTTCTTAGATCAGCAATCTACTATTTAGCTTCTGCTCTGGCATGATTAAATGATGTTCTGTGTTTCTATAATTCTATCAAGTTTTTGTACATCTTGACAATTAAAGTAATTTCTACTTAGAAAAAGGTTTTGCTTACTGGACTTTTTTAAAAGGCTACTTATTCTCACTCGTCCAAATATGAGCTCTTTAAGACTGTTCAACGCTGACACAGACTGCAGTTTTGCGGACACAACTATGGGTGCATGGCCACCAGTCTGAGCATTTATTTGCTCAGCCACCGAATGGAAATGAAAAAAATGCCACTAGGCACTGCTGGGAGTTGAACCCAGGATCTCCTGTTTACTAGACAGGCGCTTTGACCAACTAAGCCACAGCACCTGTAATGGATGATTTTGAATATTCTATACCGGGTTTCTCTAGATAAGTATACATGATATATTGTAAGAATGAACACACAGGTGGACTGTAAGGTGCACACTGTGTTCTTTTCTCTCTAGCAAACTAAGTTATCTTCTTACATAATATTTAATTTGTATAATAGGCTATATGCCACGGGTAGTTGTGACGTACCTCCGTTAAAATATAGGCCACATCCCGCACTTCCGGTTCCTATCGACTGCCGTTGTTGTTAGCGTTAGCTCCTAGTAGCAGACCATGACAACGACCCGAAACGGGAAGCAGCTGCGCGCTACTGGCACTACAAGTGAGTTCCGTTGTGTCCGCCCACCGGTGGGTACAGCTGTTCCGAGGAGGGGTTAGGGCGACAATTTATTGCAGCTATCTGTAGGGGGAACATTGCCATAGATTTATATGGATTTATATGTGTATAATTGGTGTGTATGTAGAAGTTTTATTAATTGTATTTAGTCATTTATTTTTGTGTCATTCCCGCTAACCGGAAGTGCGCGGTCCTGCTCATGAATGAGGAAGTGCCAGAACGGAAGTCTGTGGCATATAGTCTATTGTCTTAATAGCTCTACTCCTATAGTACTAAGTTTTCTATCAAGAAGTTAAAATAACAGGCACAGCTGGGAATTGAAACCAGGATCTCCTGTTTACTAGACAGCCACATTGACAACTAAGCCACAGCACCTCATTTATGTTGTATTGGGTATTCTATCTTGGCTTTCTTTAGATAAGTATACTTGTTGTTTTGTTGGAAGAATGAAGACCCGGGAATATACAAAGTAAGGCACACATTGTGTATTTTTCTGTCTCAAGGGAACCATGTTATACATAGCAATAACTGCGATTAACAATACAAATACTCAGTGTTGATACTTTGAAAAAGAGGTCAATTTTAAAATGTTTACTTGGAAGTTTAAAAAAAAAGGCACTGCTGGGAGTTGAACCCAGGATCTCCTGTTTACAAGACAGACGCTTTGGCCAACTAAGCTACAGCGCCCATACTTTAAAGTATATTTGTAGGACAACAAGTAGCTCAACAATCTTGGGCATCTGCTCTGGTACGATTAAATTATTTGCTGTGTTTCTGTAATTCTAACAAGTATTTGTTCGTCTTGACATTTATAGTAATTTCTATCTAGAAATAGTTTTTGCTTAATTCACTTTCGTAAACTGAAAATTTGGCTCACTCATCCAAATTTGAGCTCTTTAAGACTGTTCAACAGTGACAGACTGCAGTTTTCCAGACACATCTACTGGTGCATGGCCACCAGTCTGGCATTATTTTGCCCAGCCACTAATGAACCTTTAGGAAAGATGCTAGGAACTGTTGGCACTTGAGCCTGGGAAATCCTGTTTACTAGACAGAAGCTTTGACCACCTAAGCCACAACACCTGTAATGCAAGTTATTGAGTATTCTATCCCTGGTTTCTCAAGATAAGCATACTTGTTATTTTGTAAGAATCAAGACACAAGACTGTAAGGTGCAGACAGTGTATTATTTTGTTCTAGAGAAACAAGTTACTGTATCTTGTTACATAATAATATTTATTTATTATAATGGTCTTAATTGGTCTACTTCTAGAGAACTAAGTTCTCTAGAAATCAAAGTAACAAGAGCAATGCTGGAATTTGAACCCAGGATCTCCTGTATACCAAACAGATGGTTTGGCCATCTAACATACAGCACCTCATTTTTGAAGAATATAGCTGTATTAAGATCAGCAACCTACAATTTAGCCTCTGCTCTTACATGATAAAACAATGTTCTGTGTTTCTGTAACTCTAGCAAGTTGGTGTTCATTCTGACATAGAAATTCTAACTAGAAATAGTTTTTGCTAAGTGGACTTTTTTAAAATGCTATTTTTTCTCACTCATTCAAATTTGAGCTCTTTAAAAACAACAGTGAAAGACAGCAGTTTAGCATACACATTTATGGGTGTGTGGCCACCAATGTGTGCATGTATTTGCTCAGCCTCAAATGAATGTTTAGGATGGATGCTAGGCACTGCTGGGAGTTGAACCCAGGATCTCCTGTTTACTAGACAGGCACTTTAGCCAACTAAGCCACAGCACCTGTAATGGATAGTTTTCAGTATTCTATACCATGTTTCTCCAGAAAAGTATACATGATATTTTGTAAGAATGAACATACAGGTAGACTATAAGGTGCACTCTTTTCCCTATAGAAAAGCAATTTTTCTTCTTACTTAATATGAATTATTTATAAATGTCGTAATAGGTCTACTTCTAGAGTACACAGTTCTCTATCAGGAACTCATATTATCATAGGCACTGCTGGGATTTGAACCCAGGATCTCCTGTTTACGAGACAGATGCTTTGGCCATCTAAGCTACAGCGCCTCATTTTTGAGCATCATACCTGTTCTTAGATCAGCAATCTACTATTTAGCTTCTGCTCTGGCATGATTAAATGATTTCTGTGTTTCTATAATTCTATCAAGTTTTTGTACATCTTGACAATTAAAGTAATTTCTACTTAGAAAAAGGTTTTGCTTACTGGACTTTTTTAAAAGGCTACTTATTCTCACTCGTCCAAATATGAGCTCTTTAAGACTGTTCAACGCTGACAGTGTGACAGACTGCAGTTTTGCGGACACAACTATGGGTGCATGGCCACCAGTCTGAGCATTTATTTGCTCAGCCACCGAATGGAAATGAAAAAAATGCCACTAGGCACTGCTGGGAGTTGAACCCAGGATCTCCTGTTTACTAGACAGGCGCTTTGACCAACTAAGCCACAGCACCTGTAATGGACGATTTTGAATATTCTATACCGGGTTTCTCTAGATAAGTATACATGATATATTGTAAGAATGAACACACAGGTGGACTGTAAGGTGTCACAACTACCCGTGGCATATAGCCTATTATACAAATTAAATATTATGTAAGAAGATAACTTAGTTTGCTAGAGAGAAAAGAACACAGTGTGCACCTTACAGTCCACCTGTGTGTTCATTCTTACAATATATCATGTATACTTATCTAGAGAAACCCGGTATAGAATATTCAAAATCATCCATTACAGGTGCTGTGGCTTAGTTGGTCAAAGCGCCTGTCTAGTAAACAGGAGATCCTGGGTTCAACTCCCAGCAGTGCCTAGTGGCATTTTTTTCATTTCCATTCGGTGGCTGAGCAAATAAATGCTCAGACTGGTGGCCATGCACCCATAGTTGTGTCCGCAAAACTGCAGTCTGTCACACTGTCAGCGTTGAACAGTCTTAAAGAGCTCATATTTGGACGAGTGAGAATAAGTAGCCTTTTAAAAAAGTCCAGTAAGCAAAACCTTTTTCTAAGTAGAAATTACTTTAATTGTCAAGATGTACAAAAACTTGATAGAATTATAGAAACACAGAAATCATTTAATCATGCCAGAGCAGAAGCTAAATAGTAGATTGCTGATCTAAGAACAGGTATGATGCTCAAAAATGAGGCGCTGTAGCTTAGATGGCCAAAGCATCTGTCTCGTAAACAGGAGATCCTGGGTTCAAATCCCAGCAGTGCCTATGATAATATGAGTTCCTGATAGAGAACTGTGTACTCTAGAAGTAGACCTATTACGACATTTATAAATAATTCATATTAAGTAAGAAGAAAAATTGCTTTTCTATAGGGAAAAGAGTGCACCTTATAGTCTACCTGTATGTTCATTCTTACAAAATATCATGTATACTTTTCTGGAGAAACATGGTATAGAATACTGAAAACCATCCATTACAGGTGCTGTGGCTTAGTTGGCTAAAGTGCCTGTCTAGTAAACAGGAGATCCTGGGTTCAACTCCCAGCAGTGCCTAGCATCCATCCTAAACATTCATTTGAGGCTGAGCAAATACATGCACACATTGGTGGCCACACACCCATAAATGTGTATGCTAAACTGCTGTCTTTCACTGTTGTTTTTAAAGAGCTCAAATTTGAATGAGTGAGAAAAAATAGCATTTTAAAAAAGTCCACTTAGCAAAAACTATTTCTAGTTAGAATTTCTATGTCAGAATGAACACCAACTTGCTAGAGTTACAGAAACACAGAACATTGTTTTATCATGTAAGAGCAGAGGCTAAATTGTAGGTTGCTGATCTTAATACAGCTATATTCTTCAAAAATGAGGTGCTGTATGTTAGATGGCCAAACCATCTGTTTGGTATACAGGAGATCCTGGGTTCAAATTCCAGCATTGCTCTTGTTACTTTGATTTCTAGAGAACTTAGTTCTCTAGAAGTAGACCAATTAAGACCATTATAATAAATAAATATCATTATGTAACAAGATACAGTAACTTGTTTCTCTAGAACAAAATAATACACTGTCTGCACCTTACAGTCTTGTGTCTTGATTCTTACAAAATAACAAGTATGCTTATCTTGAGAAACCAGGGATAGAATACTCAATAACTTGCATTACAGGTGTTGTGGCTTAGGTGGTCAAAGCTTCTGTCTAGTAAACAGGATTTCCCAGGCTCAAGTGCCAACAGTTCCTAGCATCTTTCCTAAAGGTTCATTAGTGGCTGGGCAAAATAATGCCAGACTGGTGGCCATGCACCAGTAGATGTGTCTGGAAAACTGCAGTCTGTCACTGTTGAACAGTCTTAAAGAGCTCAAATTTGGATGAGTGAGCCACATTTTCAGTTTACGAAAGTGAATTAAGCAAAAACTATTTCTAGATAGAAATTACTATAAATGTCAAGACGAGCAAATACTTGTTAGAATTACAGAAACACAGCAAATAATTTAATCGTACCAGAGCAGATGCCCAAGATTGTTGAGCTACTTGTTGTCCTACAAATATACTTTAAAGTATGGGCGCTGTAGCTTAGTTGGCCAAAGCGTCTGTCTTGTAAACAGGAGATCCTGGGTTCAACTCCCAGCAGTGCCTTTTTTTTAACTTCCAAGTAAACATTTTAAAATTGACCTCTTTTTCAAAGTATCAACACTGAGTATTTGTATTGTTAATCGCAGTTATTGCTATGTATAACATGGTTCCCTTGAGACAGAAAAATACACAATGTGTGCCTTACTTTGTATATTCCCGGGTCTTCATTCTTCCAACAAAACAACAAGTATACTTATCTAAAGAAAGCCAAGATAGAATACCCAATACAACATAAATGAGGTGCTGTGGCTTAGTTGTCAATGTGGCTGTCTAGTAAACAGGAGATCCTGGTTTCAATTCCCAGCTGTGCCTGTTATTTTAACTTCTTGATAGAAAACTTAGTACTGTAGGAGTAGAGCTATTAAGACAATAGACTATATGCCACAGACTTCCGTTCTGGCACTTCCTCATTCATGAGCAGGACCGCGCACTTCCGGTTAGCGGGAATGACACAAAAATAAATGACTAAATACAATTAATAAAACTTCTACATACACACCAATTATACACATATAAATCCATATAAATCTATGGCAATGTTCCCCCTACAGATAGCTGCAATAAATTGTCGCCCTAACCCCTCCTCGGAACAGCTGTACCCACCGGTGGGCGGACACAACGGAACTCACTTGTAGTGCCAGTAGCGCGCAGCTGCTTCCCGTTTCGGGTCGTTGTCATGGTCTGCTACTAGGAGCTAACGCTAACAACAACGGCAGTGGATAGGAACCGGAAGTGCGGGATGTGGCCTATATTTTAACGGAGGTACGTCACAACTACCCGTGGCATATAGCCTATTATACAAATTAAATATTATGTAAGAAGATAACTTAGTTTGCTAGAGAGAAAAGAACACAGTGTGCACCTTACAGTCCACCTGTGTGTTCATTCTTACAATATATCATGTATACTTATCTAGAGAAACCCGGTATAGAATATTCAAAATCATCCATTACAGGTGCTGTGGCTTAGTTGGTCAAAGCGCCTGTCTAGTAAACAGGAGATCCTGGGTTCAACTCCCAGCAGTGCCTAGTGGCATTTTTTTCATTTCCATTCGGTGGCTGAGCAAATAAATGCTCAGACTGGTGGCCATGCACCCATAGTTGTGTCCGCAAAACTGCAGTCTGTGTCAGCGTTGAACAGTCTTAAAGAGCTCATATTTGGACGAGTGAGAATAAGTAGCCTTTTAAAAAAGTCCAGTAAGCAAAACCTTTTTCTAAGTAGAAATTACTTTAATTGTCAAGATGTACAAAAACTTGATAGAATTATAGAAACACAGAACATCATTTAATCATGCCAGAGCAGAAGCTAAATAGTAGATTGCTGATCTAAGAACAGGTATGATGCTCAAAAATGAGGCGCTGTAGCTTAGATGGCCAAAGCATCTGTCTCGTAAACAGGAGATCCTGGGTTCAAATCCCAGCAGTGCCTATGATAATATGAGTTCCTGATAGAGAACTGTGTACTCTAGAAGTAGACCTATTACGACATTTATAAATAATTCATATTAAGTAAGAAGAGAAATTGCATTTTCTATAGGGAAAAGAGTGCACCTTACAGTCCACCTGTGTGTTCATTCTTACAATATATCATGTATACCTATCTAGAGAAACCCGGTATAGAATATTCAAAACCGTCCATTACAGGTGCTGTGGCTTAGTTGGTCAAAGCGCCTGTCTAGTAAACAGGAGATCCTGGGTTCAAATCCCAGCAGTGCCTATGATAATATGAGTTCCTGATAGAGAACTGTGTACTCTAGAAGTAGACCTATTACGACATTTATAAATAATTCATATTAAGTAAGAAGAAAAATTGCTTTTCTATAGGGAAAAGAGTGCACCTTATAGTCTACCTGTATGTTCATTCTTACAAAATATCATGTATACTTTTCTGGAGAAACATGGTATAGAATACTGAAAACTATCCATTACAGGTGCTGTGGCTTAGTTGGCTAAAGTGCCTGTCTAGTAAACAGGAGATCCTGGGTTCAACTCCCAGCAGTGCCTAGCATCCATCCTAAACATTCATTTGAGGCTGAGCAAATACATGCACACATTGGTGGCCACACACCCATAAATGTGTATGCTAAACTGCTGTCTTTCACTGTTGTTTTTAAAGAGCTCAAATTTGAATGAGTGAGAAAAAATAGCATTTTAAAAAAGTCCACTTAGCAAAAACTATTTCTAGTTAGAATTTCTATGTCAGAATGAACACCAACTTGCTAGAGTTACAGAAACACAGAACATTGTTTTATCATGTAAGAGCAGAGGCTAAATTGTAGGTTGCTGATCTTAATACAGCTATATTCTTCAAAAATGAGGTGCTGTATGTTAGATGGCCAAAGCATCTGTTTGGTATACAGGAGATCCTGGGTTCAAATTCCAGCATTGCTCTTGTTACTTTGATTTCTAGAGAACTTAGTTCTCTAGAAGTAGACCAATTAAGACCATTATAATAAATAAATATTATTATGTAACAAGATACAGTAACTTGTTTCTCTAGAACAAAATAATACACTGTCTGCACCTTACAGTCTTGTGTCTTGATTCTTACAAAATAACAAGTATGCTTATCTTGAGAAACCAGGGATAGAATACTCAATAACTTGCATTACAGGTGTTGTGGCTTAGGTGGTCAAAGCTTCTGTCTAGTAAACAGGATTTCCCAGGCTCAAGTGCCAACAGTTCCTAGCATCTTTCCTAAAGGTTCATTAGTGGCTGGGCAAAATAATGCCAGACTGGTGGCCATGCACCAGTAGATGTGTCTGGAAAACTGCAGTCTGTCACTGTTGAACAGTCTTAAAGAGCTCAAATTTGGATGAGTGAGCCAAATTTTCAGTTTACGAAAGTGAATTAAGCAAAAACTATTTCTAGATAGAAATTACTATAAATGTCAAGACGAGCAAATACTTGTTAGAATTACAGAAACACAGCAAATAATTTAATCGTACCAGAGCAGATGCCCAAGATTGTTGAGCTACTTGTTGTCCTACAAATATACTTTAAAGTATGGGCGCTGTAGCTTAGTTGGCCAAAGCGTCTGTCTTGTAAACAGGAGATCCTGGGTTCAACTCCCAGCAGTGCCTTTTTTTTTAACTTCCAAGTAAACATTTTAAAATTGACCTCTTTTTCAAAGTATCAACACTGAGTATTTGTATTGTTAATCGCAGTTATTGCTATGTATAACATGGTTCCCTTGAGACAGAAAAATACACAATGTGTGCCTTACTTTGTATATTCCCGGGTCTTCATTCTTCCAACAAAACAACAAGTATACTTATCTAAAGAAAGCCAAGATAGAATACCCAATACAACATAAATGAGGTGCTGTGGCTTAGTTGTCAATGTGGCTGTCTAGTAAACAGGAGATCCTGGTTTCAATTCCCAGCTGTGCCTGTTATTTTAACTTCTTGATAGAAAACTTAGTACTGTAGGAGTAGAGCTATTAAGACAATAGACTATATGCCACAGACTTCCGTTCTGGCACTTCCTCATTCATGAGCAGGACCGCGCACTTCCGGTTAGCGGGAATGACACGAAAATAAATGACTAAATACAATTAATAAAACTTCTACATACACACCAATTATACACATATAAATCCATATAAATCTATGGCAATGTTCCCCCTACAGATAGCTGCAATAAATTGTCGCCCTAACCCCTCCTCGGAACAGCTGTACCCACCGGTGGGCGGACACAACGGAACTCACTTGTAGTGCCAGTAGCGCGCAGCTGCTTCCCGTTTCGGGTCGTTGTCATGGTCTGCTACTAGGAGCTAACGCTAACAACAACGGCAGTGGATAGGAACCGGAAGTGCGGGATGTGGCCTATATTTTAACGGAGGTACGTCACAACTACCCGTGGCATATAGCCTATTATACAAATTAAATATTATGTAAGAAGATAACTTAGTTTGCTAGAGAGAAAAGAACACAGTGTGCACCTTACAGTCCACCTGTGTGTTCATTCTTACAATATATCATGTATACTTATCTAGAGAAACCCGGTATAGAATATTCAAAATCGTCCATTACAGGTGCTGTGGCTTAGTTGGTCAAAGCGCCTGTCTAGTAAACAGGAGATCCTGGGTTCAACTCCCAGCAGTGCCTAGTGGCATTTTTTTCATTTCCATTCGGTGGCTGAGCAAATAAATGCTCAGACTGGTGGCCATGCACCCATAGTTGTGTCCGCAAAACTGCAGTCTGTGTCAGCGTTGAACAGTCTTAAAGTGCTCATATTTGGACGAGTGAGAATAAGTAGCCTTTTAAAAAAGTCCAGTAAGCAAAACCTTTTTCTAAGTAGAAATTACTTTAATTGTCAAGATGTACAAAAACTTGATAGAATTATAGAAACACAGAAATCATTTAATCATGCCAGAGCAGAAGCTAAATAGTAGATTGCTGATCTAAGAACAGGTATGATGCTCAAAAATGAGGCGCTGTAGCTTAGATGGCCAAAGCATCTGTCTCGTAAACAGGAGATCCTGGGTTCAAATCCCAGCAGTGCCTATGATAATATGAGTTCCTGATAGAAAACTGTGTACTCTAGAAGTAGACCTATTACGACATTTATAAATAATTCATATTAAGTAAGAAGAGAAATTGCTTTTCTATAGGGAAAAGAGTGCACCTTATAGTCTACCTGTATGTTCATTCTTACAAAATATCATGTATACTTTTCTGGAGAAACAAGAATACTGAAAACCATCCATTACAGGCGCTGTGGCTTAGTTGGTTAAAGCGCCTGTCTAGTAAACAGGAGATCCTGGGTTCAACTCCCAGCAGTGCCTAGCATCCATCCTAAACATTAATTTGAGGCTGAGCAAATACGTGCACACATTGGTGGCCATACACCCATAAATGTGTATGCTAAACTGCTGTCTTTCACTGTTGTTTTTAAAGAGCTCAAATTTGAATGAGTGAGAAAAAATAGCATTTTAAAAAAGTCCACTTAGCAAAAACTATTTCTAGTTAGAATTTTTATGTCAGAATGAACACCAACTTGCTAGAGTTACAGAAACACAGAACATTGTTTTATCATGTAAGAGCAGAGGCTAAATTGTAGGTTGCTGATCTTAATACAGCTATATTCTTCAAAAATGAGGTGCTGTATGTTAGATGGCCAAAGCATCTGTTTGGTATACAGGAGATCCTGGGTTCAAATTCCTGCATTGCTCTTGTTACTTTGATTTCTAGAGAACTTAGTTCTCTAGAAGTAGACCAATTAAGACCATTATAATAAATAAATATTATTATGTAACAAGATACAGTAACTTGTTTCTCTAGAACAAAATAATACACTGTCTGCACCTTACAGTCTTGTGTCTTGATTCTTACAAAATAACAAGTATGCTTATCTTGAGAAACCAGGGATAGAATACTCAATAACTTGCATTACAGGTGTTGTGGCTTAGGTGGTCAAAGCTTCTGTCTAGTAAACAGGATTTCCCAGGCTCAAGTGCCAACAGTTCCTAGCATCTTTCCTAAAGGTTCATTAGTGGCTGGGCAAAATAATGCCAGACTGGTGGCCATGCACCAGTAGATGTGTCTGGAAAACTGCAGTCTGTCACTGTTGAACAGTCTTAAAGAGCTCAAATTTGGATGAGTGAGCCAAATTTTCAGTTTACGAAAGTGAATTAAGCAAAAACTATTTCTAGATAGAAATTACTATAAATGTCAAGACGAGCAAATACTTGTTAGAATTACAGAAACACAGCAAATAATTTAATCGTACCAGAGCAGATGCCCAAGATTGTTGAGCTACTTGTTGTCCTACAAATATACTTTAAAGTATGGGCGCTGTAGCTTAGTTGGCCAAAGCGTCTGTCTTGTAAACAGGAGATCCTGGGTTCAACTCCCAGCAGTGCCTTTTTTTTAACTTCCAAGTAAACATTTTAAAATTGACCTCTTTTTCAAAGTATCAACACTGAGTATTTGTATTGTTAATCGCAGTTATTGCTATGTATAACATGGTTCCCTTGAGACAGAAAAATACACAATGTGTGCCTTACTTTGTATATTCCCGGGTCTTCATTCTTCCAACAAAACAACAAGTATACTTATCTAAAGAAAGCCAAGATAGAATACCCAATACAACATAAATGAGGTGCTGTGGCTTAGTTGTCAATGTGGCTGTCTAGTAAACAGGAGATCCTGGTTTCAATTCCCAGCTGTGCCTGTTACTTTAACTTCTTGATAGAAAACTTAGTACTATAGAAGTAGAGCTATTAAGACAATAGACTATATGCCATAGACTTCCGTTCTGGCACTTCCTCATTGTGGTGCACCTGAAAATGTCACCACAATATTTGGTTTTCTTATGAATGTAAAGTATTTCCATGCGCAGGGGATCCTATTTTCAAATATATGTTATATTTTGTTTGCGGTGCGGCAAGTTAATATGCCTGCATTTTTATAGTGTTTTTCTGAGGAGCGGTGATGACGAAGCGGAACCTTTGTTTTGGCGGGGTGCGTTGCTTCCAGGTTGGTTTTGGGGACGGACTTCACATGCTTTCTGGAGCTAAACGGCAAAACAATGGTCGTCATCTTTGACTCCTAATTTTATTATTCTTCAGGTCAGTACATGGTGAAAACACATCACAACTACGATGTAAGATGTTTACCTCTTATGTGAACAGCACATATCACTGTAGGGCGGTTTCTGTGCAGTAGTTGCAAGTAAATAGTCACGTTAAATCTGGCAGGATGCCAGCTCGCGCTGGGAAGGTCTCGCGGGAAAGTGAATAGAAGGATTTGATATCTTACTAACTCCGGGTTGAGGATCACTTTGTTTTGTTTGAATGATATTCAGACCAAGTGTGGGAACTGAGGTTAAAGGTGGAACAAGGTTAGATTCTGCATTTGTTTTGTAAGTCTTGTCATTTTATTTTGATCGGTGTTCAGTTAAAGTCAGTGTACATTTTAAATGCTTATCAGTAAATATAGAGCTAGATGCAGTATTTGACATATTGTCTTCATCTAAGTGAAGGGTGAAAATGTGAAAAGGTTAATTACTGTAACACTGGTAAAAGAAGGAAACCGGGTTTGTAAATCATTAATACCATACAGGTACACTGTAAAATATTGGTTTGTTAACAAATCCTATAAATAAACATGCTTTCTGGAGCTAAACGGCAAAACAATGGTCGTCATCTTTGACTCCTAATTTTATTATTCTTCAGATGGTGTGTCATCACTGTTGCAGCAGTCCTGACACTTGGGACCTGTAACAGATTGTGGGGGCTCGTCCGGGATCAGCACGCCACACATCCATGGGCTACAGCTGATCCAATGATACCGACCACCAGGACCTCTCGTGCTACACGTTCTCAGTGCCAGGAGTGACCCAGTGTGCAGAGGTGAGGCCGGTAACCAGTGAAAAGGGTGTACCCGCCTACAGAGTGCAGCACTGTGGACTCAAGCGGCCGAGATCAGCAAGATGTCTTCCGGTGAGAGAAAACAACTTCTTTGGAGCATCAAGAAGAAGTTACACCAGCTAACAGGTAGTGAAGCCCACCTCATCGCAACTTCTCTTGGAGACGTTGAAGGACTGGACTCTAGTAAGTTGATTCAAGACGATGAAGAAAGTTGTGTTGAATATTTGACTACCTACCTGTCATGTTCAACAATCCTGGGTCGGGAGGACCAGGGTTTGCCATTATTAAAAGGACTAGAATGTATCATAGATGAGACTATGGTGAATCGTGGACAAACTACAGTGTCTTTTGAAGCTGAAGCAAGTACAAGTGAGCAGGCCATTCCCCGTGTTCAGCCACAAGGCGGCGATGGCGGCGCAGACCCACAGGGACTGAGTCCAACACCACCTCACACCAGCCAATCTCGCAACCAGCAGGTAACCTGGGCATCAGTTCCACCAGCTACAGGGGACCCACTTGTCCCGACCCTCCAACCCCATCAACCTCTGTGCCCACCCCAGTGGTCTGTCCCTCATTCAGAGAACGTTCCAAGTTACACTGGTGAGAGTATGATAGCCATGAAAGATTTACCACTGCTGTCCCGTAGAGAATTCAAAGTGCATGGTGGGATGATTAGTGACACGACATCAGAAATTGGGTACAACAATATCTGTAAACAGATAGATGAGGGTCTCAGGGAGAATCACACTCCAAATGAGGTGATTAGAGGAGTGCTACGTCTTATTAAACCAGGTAACTTCAGAGATATGTTAACAA
>JBBPBX010072822.1:0-10385 GCA_038048925.1 Garcialebias charrua | reverse complement strand
CTCCACGCGCGGGGGGCGCACGTGGTCGACGTGGGGCACGGGGGGGGGCTAAATTTTGTTCGTATCTGAAAAAAATCTTAGGATACGAAAACATTGTTGAATGCCACAAATGATCCTAAATCGCTCGTACGCACAGTTTAAGAACAAATCTGTGCGTACGAACGGTTCTTGCATGAGGCCCAATGTTTTTATTTAAGCAATTGCATGTTGGTTGTTTATAAAAGTTGCAGATACAGGAAGTTTCCTTCTGTTTGTAGAGAAGAACAGGACTTTGAGTACGCTCGACTGATTCAGGAAGAGCTCGAACGATCTGCAGAGGAGGACCTCAGGAGAGAGCAGAATGATGAGGTGAGCATGAACACGTGTTCTTCATTGTATATGATAATAATTCTACATTGTATTATTTGTTATTTTTGCAGAAAAAGACATATTGAATTTAAACATTGAAACTTTTACCATTTAAACTTATCAAACGTCTACTTTTATAAGTATGCAAAGGGTCAGGTGAAACGGTAGTTATTTTGTATTACTAGCAGGTGAAACTGTAGTTATTTTATATTATTATCACTCCTGAAAGCCCAACTTCACCTTTTTTCCTTTAAAAAGAACTTGTGTTAAACACCCAAGAGACATTGTGAAGTTTTCTACATCCACGTGGAGTGAAGGCTTCAGTTTGGTCTCTTCTGCATGTTGGCACTTTAATAATTTTATTTTTTTCCAAGCAATCAGATTCACTAGCACTAAATAATGCATGTCTAAGAATGTACAAAGAATTTGGTGTGTGTGTGTGTGTGTGTATGACTACAGTTTTGAGTTATTAGCTGGGAAACCTTATCATATGCTTTAAATTTTCTAATAGTCATGCCAAAAATGTTTGCTTTGCACCATTTCTAAAAGTAAGTTCAGGTCTTCTGTACAAACAGTTCTGTACAGCAGGGGTGTCCACAATTTTTCAGCATGTGAGCTACTTTTAAAATGACCATGTCAAAGTGATCTACCTGCTATAAGGCCCCGTTGACACAGAACATCCTCTGGAAACATTAGTGTTTTTGCCATGTTTATTGGGGGTAATAAAAATGAGCAGGTTTACATAAATAAAAATGCTGAAGTTTCTATGTCAGTGGGGTACTGTGTCTTTATAATGATAGTATTTTGAACTATACAGTACTGTCATATGTGCTGAGTAAAGCTATTCTAAGATGAGGTGTTTGTTGAACATGTGCACAGAAAAGGAAGAGGTAATTCAGACATTTTAAATTGATCTGGCAACCCTGATGCCGGGCTCAGCTGCATTCATTGCACATGCAGCGTCTGCATGACAGTTGGTCCAAACTGGTGAATACACTAACGTCTCTTTGGACCCTGGATTTCATCAGTTTCACTCCTACATGCTGAAAAAGAGTGAGCAGCACAAAAACACTCTGCTCTCTGCCATTTATTATAACTGTTGTTAGTGCAGAACAACTTTGGACTGCACCGCCTGTAGTGCACATGAGCATCTTCACACTTGGAGCATTTCACACCTCCATGAAGAGTTCCCCTGAACATCTCCACTCTGAGAGCTGGATTGAGAAACTTTTGGTTTCAGAGAGAACGAGGGCTGTTGTCTGTAAATGAACGGCTGAACGTTTCATGTCGTGTAAACTGGGCCTCAGAGTGGCTGACATGGATGTCAATCAAGTGACAAATTTCAGAGTGAGGATGATGTCTATTTTTTTAATGTCATGTGATCTACTCATAATGTCTTTGTGATCGTCGTATTGAGCACCTCTGTTCTACAGGAATGCTGCTCTTGGTTAAGGCCCCAATATACCTGTTTCTTTTGCCTCACGCCGCTCGGCGCCGTGGGAGCGCCGTGGGAGCGCCGCGGCAAAAGCCTTTGATCGCGGGCGTGAACGCGCCAAGCTCCAATTTTACTACGCCTACGCGCGCGCGTTGATAAACTGCCTCGCGTGTCAGCAAATGACCAATCAGCGACCTCAATTTGTCCTGTAGCCTGCACTCCAGAGAGCTGCGCTTGCACAGAGTATAATATGAACTGCCTGCGCGCAGCTCACGCCAGTCCAGCGGCGCTGGGCACAAAGAACAGTATACTGGGGGCTTTATAGTTCCCTACAAACATGTCACTGAGATACAAGTGAATGTCTTCACGACTGTGGAGCAGTTTTTTCTTCAACAACAACCTAGACGTATGGAATGCGTTTAGCTGTCTGTAGTGTCATTTGTTGTTGGTTTTATTTTTTATTTTTTTTCAACTTTAGAAGCCTAGAAGATGTCTTGAAGATGCCAGAGTTTTATATTAAGATCATCTTATGTTGAGAAACAAGGTATTAGCATTTGGTCAAACCTTGAAATGAACATTGTGTGATCCTATGTGATAATCATGAGATGTCAGTCCAGTACAGTAGTTTGTATTATAAATGACTCTCAGCTACTACCACATTAAATCTCAGTTCAGGTTGTGTAAGCTTGAAGTTGTAGCCATTTTTGTTTGCTAATGTTGATTAGTTGTGGCTGCCATCTTGAATTGGGAAAAACCGCGATAGAGCGAGTCCACTAATGAACCACGAAGTAGCGAGGGACTACTGTACTTGGAGAAGTCAAAGTAAATGAACACATTAGACAACAATAGAGCCTGTACTGGTATCACCTGACATGTGGGATGGTTATTGCACTAATATTCCAATTTGTGTACGGTAGTTTGTTGTTCTGAACTGATGCACATGGAGGCATTTAGTTTAAAACAAGTCTGTTTTAAAGTTTATAGAGAATGATTAAATCTCTGTAGAGGATGTCTTTGGAAGACTGCACTTTCTAATGGATCACTGATGAATAAAAACAAGCATTTTTACTACGGTACTTATTTTGATCGTGTTTAATAGAAAGTATGTGGCACCCATGATTTAAATTTGTTCTTGATAAAGGGGTGACATAGCTTTGACACCTAATGGTGATGTGAAACTTTCCTCTTAAAACTAATCTTTCTCCCTGGTGTCATGTTTCTGGCAGTAAGAGCATGACGGCATAATACTTATAGTGATAATCAACTTTTTATGTATGTAAGAAAAGTACAAAAAATGTTTTTCAACATTTATTTACCCTAAATAGAGATGTTTAATAGCATAGACCACAGCATTATGTTTAAATAGAAGAGTAAAATGATGATACAAAATGCACTGACATCAGGTGTTGGATTTAGTTTAAATTCTAATAAAAATACGTATAAAATATTAGAAAATACTAATTCACAAACTGTAAAACATTATTTGAATGTTTTCAATTATTATATTTACACATGATGGTAAAAGTGTTAAAGTTTGTATGTGATGATTATTTAGAGAAGAAAAATAGAAAAGAAACCACTTCAGTGATTCCAAATTTAAAAGTAAATACTTTCAGCACTCAAACCGAGAACCTCAGGAGGCTCTTGGAATGATCTGAGAATGACAGAACGTATCATTTGCTCAACGTTTGACACGCCTTCTCATAATCATGTCAGTAATCACTGACAAATGAAAAACAGTGGGCCTGGGATGACTCCACTTCACCCCTGGAGGGCTGTATGGACCACGTCAGCTGTGAACCAGAGACACAAACTGTTTGTTGCTCCTCTGGATGATGACTCAAGCTGTTTTTCTGCTAATAGATCCCAGATGAACTCAAACTGCCAGTATCCTACACAGAAGCCTCTCGCACTGCATGTGAGTTTTTGCAGGGTGTGCACACGTGACCCATGAAATGTCAACACATGGTGCACGGTGGGCCAAAATAATTGTGCCGAACTGACAAGAGTGTGCATCCCCTCAAAGAATGGCTGCTCTTTGCCTTGAAAAGAATGAGTTAAAAACTACACAAGATTGGAAATTTATTAGCGTATATAACAGGTTTCTTTTAAGGCTGTCATGGGGTTAATAGTGCATGAGTATATCAATAATACAAGTAATAATGAATTATAGAAGTAAAACGTGTGTAACTTTTTTAGGGCTGCACAATATTAGAAAAACTAATAAATGATAAGCTTGCAGTGTGGGATAATAATAATAAGTGATAAGCTTGCAGTGTGGGATAATAAGTGATAAGCTTGCATTGTGGGATAATAATAATAAGTGATAAGCAGCAGGTGTGAGCCCCTCTAAAAACATTATTTTGGTTGTTGGGAGCTTTCAGGGATGAACACAATGCCGAGAAGGAAAAACATTGGCAATCTGAAATAATTTGTTTGATTGATTAAATTTAGCTCAAACTGGGTTTTAATGAGACAGTGATTCAAAACACAAGTTTTAAACATGTATTTACTCTCCAACATGTTACAAAAGCAGTTTAAATGTAATGGGGCAACCAGATGGCAAGCATCAAGAACGCATAAAGAAAAGAAGCGAGCCCAGCTCTAGTCTCCAGCTGCTCTGCAGGCCTGCGCCTCCAGGCCACTCCAGCATCATGTTTGTCCTTACACTGCACTTTCCTTTTTAGTCATGACTCCCTTGAAAAGATTACTGTATTGTTTAGAGGCCGTGAGCTTCATTCATCATTACTGAAGGGTTGGGGCTTTCTGTATACTCCATGTTAAATGTCAAAGAAGACAACGAGCTGATATAATCAGTATTAATTACATGCCTGTGACATATTTTTTGTCAAAATACAAGATTGCAGTTTTTTTTTTGTGCAGTCAGTTTTAGGAGAGTTTGACTCCTTTCTTCTCCTCTGCCTGGTTAAAATGTTTCAAGATCTTGTAAATGAAAATTACACCCTAAACATCAAATAACGTTGTTTGTTTGTTTGTTTTTAAATAAACAAGTGTAGCCGGACGGGTATGGATAAAAATAGGCAACTTTAGTTTAAAAAATAATGTATTTTTAATAAAAAGTGAATTTGGTTAAAATAACTTTACTAAAAGTTACCTTTAAAGCTGCAGTATGTAGCTTTTTTTATGAACATATTTCTTCACTCTGTCACTACCTCCTGACAGACTGATGTTAGCCAGGTAATCTCTGAAAAAAATAAAAAAAATATTGTCCCCTTGCTTCTCCAGGTGGTAAATAAGCATTTCTAAAAAGAAAAGGTGACCCGCCATTTTCCAGCCAATAAAAACAGAGTTTGTAACCAGCCAATAAAAACAGAGCTTGAATTTGAATCAGCCAATAAAAACAGAGCTTGAATTTGAAATTCAACAGACCACAAGGGGGCAGAGCCATATATGGCTCTGAGGGGGAGGGATCAGAATGCTTTGCCTGTTGAAAATATTTCTAACTGCTGCAGTTCTACAGAAACTGCATACTGAACCTTTAAGGCACATAGACCCGTTGCAGATGAGGCGTGAGACAAGTTCACACAGACACCAATAAATTGCACAATTGTTTGTTTAATTAAAAAAATGGAGTTAAAGCACACATACTTTAAAAAGACAATTATGGCTCCAAACAACAATAAAAGTGCAATTCAGTGCAATACTCTAAAAACAGGACAACCTCACACACAAAATCATACACCAGAGTTACCGCCTGAGAGATGCTCGATCAGTCAGGCAGCAGTAGTCCAGAGTCCGCCCTGGTGAAATCTGCTGCACCCGAAGAGACGCCACTCAAACCGACACCTGTATGATTAGTTGAGCTGGCATCAGTCGGCTCAGCGCAGCTCGCAGGACGTGTGGCGTAGCCCACCCCACGCCGTCCAGACAGCGGGCACCAAACAGTCCCAGGACCAGCCGGCAGGCGAGGGACGACCCGGATGGGGGCAGAACCAGTCGGGACAATCCAGACCGCAGCAAACACACGGCCACAAACAAACAGGAAGCAGACGGTCACCAAGGACAAACAGCAGGGACTAAAACAATAAATATTTAGAATTAAAAGCTGAACATGTAAGAGAACAGAAGAAAACTTGCGCTTTACTTACCACTGAGTTCCACCTCTAGCAGGAGAGGGAAGCAGGAAGCTTGTAAATGTGGTCGCGAGAACCATAGATATATTAATGTCTATGGCGAGAACAGTAGATCATCGCGACCGTGCACCTTAACGCTAGCGCGACACAGCCAGCAAACGCCGCCGGAAGGCGGATGACGTGTGTCAACCCTGAGGGCTGGGCCCGTTTTCTACAGGAAGCCAGACCCAATCACATCCCAGCACCCATGTGGTGCGTTCAATGTCCGCAGGACATCCTGCCACACAAGCATACATGTACAGGGAACCCCCGACCTACGAACGAGTTAGGGACCTAAGAACGGTTCGCAGCTCGATCCGTTCGTAGGTAGGGGGTGAAAATTACATTTTAAAAAAATTTATTCATTCATTCATTCATTCAACCTTTATTTATCATGCTAACGGAGCGCGCACACACATTAAATGTACAGTAGTGTACTGTAATGTTAAACATTGCTATTCACATTTACAGAATAAATAAAAATATATTTTCTTACTTTGAGATGGTCAAAGCCGACATCTTAGGTTGCCATGCGTTGATTGTTGTCGGGGCCGAGCAGCGCGGCGGCCGGCCAGTGTAACGGGTGTCAGAATCCCGGACCCGTTAGCAGCAGATGATGCTGGAAAAACAACAAGTAAATGAGCACAGGGAGACGCAGTCTGTGTTGCTCCAGTTTCTCTCAGCTTATTTATTGAACAAACCAGCTCATTTAATTGTCAATACAACCCAATTTATAGTTCAGTAATTTACTGTATATATAATCTATGTAGACATTTTCCATCATAGACATAAACATCAACATTAACGTTCCTTTAAACAGGAATAATCCCATTAACATCATATTTTGTCACAATTCCCTCAGGCAACATGTACCTTCAATTCACTGCACTTTATATGCATATTTATTCACACACAGTGACATATTTCATGGGCATGTATGTTACAATTATTGTAAACTGGCATAACTATCTTTGAATTCAAACTACTTTAAATGAATGCATTAAATCACAGTTTAACCTTCCCAACACTGTGTTTAGAACATAAATAAACCACACAGCCTAATAACAGTACAATACTCATACCAGGGAATATATATATACATATATATACATCCCTACTTACTTTACAAGTGATTACCATTAGTAATTCAGTGGTTGCACCTAACTAGCCTGCTCAACTGCCGCTCAACTGTCAGTGCTAACCAACTAGCATTACAGCCTTTTGGCTACTTATTCAAACAAACTCTTCTAATATATTTTCACACATTGACACATATCTCTAAGCATTTTGCAAACAGTATTGAATGACGAAAGTACTTGGTTACAATGAACTTGAAGGTTATTCTCACCTGGAAAAACAACAAGTAAATGAGCACAGGGAGACGCAGTCTGTGTTGCTCCAGTTTCTCTCAGCTTATGAGAAACGGCTGAGCAACAGGCAGCTCAAAGTCCCCATGCGCCACCTACTGGTGAAACACCGTTATTACACCCCTCGTCACTAACCCCTGTTAACAACAAATAAAATATCTTCTTATCAGAACCCCATAAACATTTAAAGAAATGCATGTTTGTTTGTTTGTTTTTTTCTTCCACTTTTGTGAGCACACACCAGTGGGCATCACACACTCCCGGCAAAAATAAAAATGGCTCTGACATAAAAAAAAACTTTAAACAGATTGTCCTTAAACCCAATTTCACCAACTAAACCTTCTCAACCGCATAGCAATCTGGGTGGAATGCTCACAAATGGTGTGTGGTAAATATGATGTTGCCATGGAAGTTGAGTACACAAAAAATAATTTGGGTACTGCACACTCAGTGAAGAACTAGGTAAATATGAATATTGCATTGGGTGAACAAAAACTGCATTCAGATTTGCATGTGACTGTACTGATGGCTCCCCCAATGAGTCATACGTGAGGAAGTGCCTGGGCCTTTTATTGCGTGTTGACCTCCTGACCTCTGTCTGATCAAGTTCAGTAGGAGGGATCATGAATTGATTTTCAGGCTCTGGTCCTACGGATCGGTTGATCTCCTCCTCTTCCACAGGTCTGGGCGAGACAGGTATGGTTGCGTCCATGTCTTGCTCAGGTGCATCGTTTAGAGATTCCAAGATGGCTTCTGGTGAATATTCAGTAGGTGTCTGATTTTCATCCCCAACTGTTTCAGAGGTTCTCCCAGAAGTTTGAGACAAAGTTGTCTGAGGCAACAGAGATGTCTCGTATGGAAACCTTTGCTCAGTTCTTTGTGCTGGTACCCTAAGCCAGTATCCTGAGGGGAAATTATCATCTGAATCAGATGTTTCACCATTAATCTCTTCCCTCTCTGTTCTTGTGTCCTTTCCTTGCCTTTGTTTGTGGGTCTGTTTTCTGGCAGGAACCAACTTTGTTTGGTGCAGTGTCTCTTCCACAGGTAGGTCGTTTACCAGCATAAGGAGGTTGCGATGCAACGTCCTGGTCTTACTCTGGTCTCCTGATTCAGGGCAGACAACATACACTGGGCTGTCCGCTAGCTGTCTTTTAACTAAGTAAACAGCTTTCTCCCAGTAAGTCCGTAATTTGCCCGGTCCCCCACGTTCACTGAAGTTCCGGACCAAAACTCTGTCTCCTGGGTGCAGAGTTACTCCTTTTGCCTTCCTGTCGTATGTCACTTTCCCCTTTGCACTAGCCTTGGTGCTGCTTTCACTGGCAATCCGGTAAGCTTGTGACATCCGCTCTGCCCATTTCTCTGCATATCCTTTAGGTGTTTCCGACTCCTTGTCTCCAGCCAATCCAAACAACAAGTCAACTGGGAGGTGTGGGTGACGGCCATAAAGAAGGAAAAAAGGTGAGTAGCCTGTTGACTCGTGGCGTGTGCAATTGTACGCATGTACAACATGCGGGAGATGATCCTTCCACCGCAGCTTTTCACTATCAGTCAAGGTCCGTAACATCTGGAGGATGGTACGATTTAGCCTCTCGACTGGATTCCCTTGGGGATGATATGGTGTTGTTCGTGAGTGGCTCACCCCAGATAACAACTGCAAAGTTTGGAACAACTTATTTTCAAATTCACGGCCCTGGTCATGATGCAACTTTGATGGATATCCAAATCGAGGAATGAAGTCATTGAACATTAGCTCAGCAGCTGTCTTTCCACTTTTATTTCTTGTAGGATATGCCTGAGCAAATCTTGTAAAATGATCAACCACTACTAATATATATTCAAACCCTCCCACGCTGGCTTCTAAATGCAGATAATCAATACACACCAGCTCTAGAGGGAAACTGGAAGTGATACTGCACATAGGTGCCCGGTCATATGTGACAGGTTTCTTGGCTTTGATGCACAAACACTTTTGAGTGACATATTCTTCAATTTCTTTAGCCATGAAGGGCCAGTAAAACCTGTCCCTTGCCAAATGAAGCACTTTCTCTGTGCCCACGTGGCTCATCTCATTGTGCAGATGTTTCAGGGCTAATGGTCGATACTTGGTAGGAAGGACAAGTTGTTTTTTCTCTCCAGCGAATCTGTAAAGGAGGTTGTTTTCCAAACGGAGTTTACTCCATTCATGCAGCAATTTCTGAGTGTCTCTGCCAACTGTTTTACGTATTCCCTCTGTTAACGTAATGTTGGATGCTTTCATTTCTCTGACCTGGCCTATGGCTGAATCCTCTTTTTGTGCCTTGACAAGATCCTCATGGCTTATGGTCGGGAGATCAGAATGGGGTTGTTGGTCAGAACCTTTGGAAGAAGTAATGAGTGCAGCCACCCATGCTACATCTTTGCGCCAAGCTGCTTGACTCCCATCCCATGTTGCACACACCGCTTCATCTGGGAAATCCTCAGTGCAAGTCTTCCCATACGTCTCCATATCAAGAGGAAAACGAGACAGTGTATCAGCATCTATATTGGACTTCCCAGGCCGGTATCTAATGTCGAACCGAAAATCTGAGAGTTCACCCACCCACCTATGACCAACTGCATTAAGTTTGGCTGTACTTAAAATGTAGGTCAACGGGTTGTTGTCTGTGTACACCGTAAAGTGAGGGGCATAGTACAGGTAATCACGGAATTTCTCACACACGGCCCATTTCAATGCAAGAAACTCGAGTTTCCCACTGTGCAGATGGTAATTGCGTTCGGCTGGTGTAAGTGTCCTGGAACCGTACCCAATCACTCTCAGTTTCTCATTCTGCTGTTGGTACAAAATGGCTCCCAACCCCTGGTCTGATGCATCGGTATGCAGGACAAATGGTAGACTAAAATCCGGATATGCCAGAACAGGTGGATTTGTTAGGACACTAATTAGCTGTTCAAGAGCTTCCTGGTGTTTGGTGGTCCAGTTAACTGGCGCTCTGGAAGATAGTTGGGGTTGTTTGGCCTTCCCACTCCGGGCTGAAGTCTGAGCTGTACCTGATTTATTCTGGAGCAGCTCATAGATCGGTTTAGCAATCCGGGAAAAATCCTGGATATATGAGCGGTAATAGC
>JBBPBX010072821.1:0-17976 GCA_038048925.1 Garcialebias charrua | reverse complement strand
GCCGGCAACAGAAAATGACCGGTCTCCCCATTGTTTGTACCTTGAGCGAGGCACCTCCAGCAGGTGTTGACTGGCAGATCGTAAATCTCTGCCGGGCTGATGGGCTTTCAAAAGTTCTGAGATGTAGAGAGGTGCAAGTCCATTCAGAGCTTTGAAAACAAACAGCAGCAGCTTGAACTGTATCCTGAACTGAACCGGGAGCCAGTGTAGAGAGGACAGGACAGGAGTGATGTGTTCATATTTTCGTGTGTTGGTCAAAAAGCGGGCGGCAGAGTTCTGTACAAGCTGTAAACGGGAGATGGAGGATTGAAAATGTATAGACAATGTATTCCTCTACACCAAATTATCCAGGAATTCAGAAATATAAACTTTCTGGTATATTAGTTTAAATATTTGTTGACATATCATCAGAACAGTCACTTCAATACTGTCCACTTATCAAAATGCTCTAACAAACAAAAACTCACATCATCAACAAGTTTAATTCAAAAGACTATTGTAAGCAGTTTTACTGTGATATATTTACTGGTACATGCACAGACTGTCATAAGAACTTCTGTAACTCACTAGGAAAGATAAGTTTAATTTAAATTTTCGTCCTTCAGATTATAAACTCTTGTTTGACACAGGTGTTGATAAATTCCAGAAGTTTGTTAAACTCAGTTCTGGTGGTTTTGGAGTGATGACAGGATGCATCCATGCAGCCTACGTGAATTATAATTCTGTGGACAGAGGGTGGGAGTGTGTGCAGGCTGGGGAGTTTTGCAAGAATGATGAGGACTGTGGCTCCTTGGATACAAAGTGTAATGGCATTGAAGTAATGAATATATTGTGGGACTGAATAACCATAAATGAGCGTGGTCGGATGAAAAAGGGTGTGAAGCAGTGCTGGGCAGCGCTAATCCAAAAATTAGTTCCGCTATTTCTAAAGCACTTATTAATTTATTTAGGTCCGCAATTTCAAAAGCGCTTATGTATTAGCAACGTTAGCGGACGCTAATAAGCTAACGTGCTAATGGCGAACTACTTTTTTAAATCCAGCAGATTTGACCATTTCGTGAACTCTCAAGCTCAGAAAAACTTGTCCTATAACGTCAGCTATGAAATATATTTTTTCTCAGCAAAGAAATAATTGTTTTTACCGTGTTTTCTTGGAAAATCCTTAGCTTCTGTGGCTGTCGCGGACGCCATTTTGAACAGTGCTAATGGTGAACTACTTCTTTAAATCCAGCAGATTTGACCATTTCATGAAACTCTCAAGCTCAGAAAAACTTGTGCTATAACGTCAGCTATGAAATATATTTTTTCTCAGCAAAGAAATAATTGTTTTTACCGTGTTTTCTTGGAAAGTCCTTAGCTTCTGTGGCCACCGCCATTTTGAAGAGAGGACAAATGGCGAACTACTTTTTTAAATCCAGACGCGTCGCATAGGCCGCTGAGAAACATCCATAAGTTCACCCTCCATGTTAAAAACTCTTCGTCTGACTCTTCGAAAACAAGCAATAAGGCTGCAGAGTAACACACTGGCTGCTAACTGCTAACTCTCTAGCCAAGACACTGAGGGGGACGCTTTTTTGTCACGGCCCACATCCGGCGCTGACAGGATATGGTCTGTTAGCAGTCGTCCGGTTGATTTAAGAGCCCGTAAATAAGTTTTTTCATTTTTACTGATAGATAATTAGTTATTAGCGGTACTGCATTTCAATAAAAATAGCGCAAATCCGCTTATGAATTATAAAAGTTAGTCAAGTGCACTGGCTCTCCTCAAGGATGTGTGTTAAGCCCTCTTCTGTTCACTCTGCTCACACATGATTGTGCAGCCACCCATCCAGGCTGTCATATTGTAAAGTTTGCAGATGATACAGCTGTGGTGGGCTGCATCACGAACAATGATGAGTCCAGCTACAGGTAGGAGGTGGAACACCTGGAGAGCTGGTGCAAAGACAATAACCTTCACATAAATGTGAAGAAGACAAAGGAGATGATTGTGGACTTCAGAAGGAACAAACACACCCACACCCCACTGAACATAAGTGGATCTGCAGTGGAAGTGGTCTCCAGCTACAAGTACTTGGGTGTACACTTGAATGATAACCTCAGCTGGACCAACAACACCACCAGCCTGATCAAGAAAGGTCATCAGAGACTCTACTTCCTCAGACGGCTGAGACGAGCTGGTCTGAGTAGCCCGGTCCTCACCTCCTTCTACAGGTGTGCAGTGGAGAGCATCCTGTGCTCCAGCATCAATGTGTGGCATGGAGGTTGCACAGTTGCGGAGAGGAAAGCTCTGCAGAGAGTGGTGAAGGCTGCACAGAAGATGTTGGAGTCAGTCTCCCCTCTATCACAGACATTTACACCTCCAGATGCAGGAAGAAGGCCACCTGCATCATGAAGGACCCCACTCACCCTGCACACACACTTTTTGCCCCACTCCCCTCAGGAAGGAGGTTGAGGAGCATTAAGTGTAGAACCACTAGACTGAGGAACAGCTTCTACCCTGAGACTGTTAGACTCATGAATAAACAAATAATAAGAATAATCACTGCAAAATATCACATCATGCTGATGCTGATCTGTTTCTTGTTGCTGTGTTCATTTGTGACCATTTGCTCATACAGACTCATGTTCGTGCGGCTGTCTGTTATGATTTTGTTTTTCTATTACATTAGTGCTTAGTGTATTTCTAGTTGATATTTTTCTTAGTCAATCCTAGATGTTATTACTGTTTTTCTCTTACATTTTGTTGTTGGATGTAACTGGGACCCTGTGTTCATAATCTCATTTCATCACATGCACCACATGCGGTGCAAATGACAATAAAGATTCTCTGACTCTGACTCAATCCGCTGTAAAGCTAACAAATTGTTTAGGTCCGCTATAAGCGGATTAGCGCTTTAGCGCTCCCAAGCGGTCTGGCGCCCACCTTTGGTGTGAAGAGATGCTGATGGTGGACAAATGAGGCTGTGTGGAGGGAGGGGTGGTGGAGATTTGAGGACGATTTTTGCACCAGTGACAAATACAGGAACAGGTGAGCTGTGGCACTAGTATGATCTGTTTTGTGGAGACACAGTGAGGCCTGGTACAGGAAGTTCGGAGGGGGGAGTATTTTGAAGAAAAATTGAAGTTAATGAGTCCCCGAGGCTCAATGGGGTTAACCTGTGTAAATAAAAGTTGAATTAAAGTTTGCTGTGGACTTTGGGCATCCCCAGCCAGGAGGGAGAAGTCTTGCAGACTGAAAGTGTCACATCAGTTTTTCAGCTGGATGCTATGATGCACTGAATGATGGGGGTGTTTGTCTCTCCAGTTGTGAGTAATGCTCCAGGACTGGGTTGTAGGCTCAGAGGGAGTGGAGGTGGCCACAAAATTCAGCTTTGTTGACATTGTGAATGCTTTTGTGATGCTCTCATTTTGTTTGGATTTGTTTTTCTTTTTATTGGCTTGTTTTTTTATTGGCTTACAGATGCATCATGTGACTTTTTAATTTACTGCACCTTTGCAGCTTTGATTAATAAAAGGTGTGTGCTCCTTCAAACATTTTTCTGGGTAAGTGAGGTGAAGCAACACGAAACCAAATTCAAGCGTCACGTTTAATGCTGAGCCAAAAGTGAACTCTGTTAACAGGTTATGGGCCCAGAGTGTTTGAACAGTTTGGAAAAATGAACAGAAGAGAAAAGGAAATGGCATCCAGCCGATGGTCAAGACTTCTTTTTGATGGAGATGAGAAAAACTACAAATTATGGGAAACAAAGTTTCTAGGACATCTTCGATTACAAGGGCTCAAAGACAGTAACGTGCAGAGGGGGGGCTAGGGGGGCTTGAGCAACTGCCCCTTTTGCTACTTGCCCCCAAGTGCCCTTTTGGTCAATTTTTTTTTCCTATTCCTAAGCCCTCCTCTGACACATAATAACATGTACTAAAATTGTTTATTTTATTTTATTATTTTTATTATTATTATTTTTCTTTTGTATTTTGCAAGAAAAACAACATAATAAGCCCTCCGGTCACGTACCAACACTACATTCCCCACAATGCAACAGTAGTAGTAGGGGTGGGGTCAATCCAATCCGGAGTCGTGTCTCATGAACCCAGAGTAAGACCTGCCTCACATTCAGGAAATCCCTTTTAGTTTGCAGCCAGCTACAACGTGTGGATTGAGTGAGTAGCACTTTAGCTAACAGCTAGCCAACTTTTCATCGTAACATGTCCGCTGTGTGGAAGTATTTTACACTAAACACTGCAAGACAGCAACGTGCAATGTCTGCAGAGCCATAGCGCCACATTAAACTGCGGTCAAGTTAGTTTTACGTTGGACATTCGAGCTCCGGGGCTTCAGTGGGATGCCACACTCGCTGAACCGAAACAGGGAGAATGACCGCACCCAGCTGCGTCCAGTCCGATCCGCCCTCTGACCGTCTCGTAGGACGGACAGGCGGAGAGCGGCTGACCGAAATCGGAGCGCCCGTCCCGGATTGAACAATAAAAACACACCACTGAAGCCACAGAGCTCAAATGTTCACCGAGAAGTTGCTAAACTTCATCATGATTAATGACCAACAGCTATCAGCTGTAGAAAATGAAGGATTTCACAGCTTGATACTTGCAGCCAACAGTAAACAATCATAAAAAAGCATCTTAATTAAAAATCACAAGAAATCTGTATTAAAAAAAACAAAACGTAACATAAACAGCTACATTATAAAACAGTGTAAAATACTTCACACACAAACAGAGTGGTGTAGTGTACGCAGTCCAGTGCAGCGAGGACTGCCCAGACTGCTACATTGGAGAAACTAAGCAGCCTCTTCACAGAAGAATGTCTCAACACAGGAGAGCAACCTCCTCTGGACAGAACTCAGCTGTTCACCTCCACTTCACGGACAAGGGTCACTCTTTTGAGGACCAGAATGTTCAAATTTTGGACCGAGAGCATAGATGGTTTGAGAGAGGTGTGAAGGAAGCTGTTTATGTTAAGAGAGAAAAACCTTCTCTTAACAGAGGAGGAGGTCTGAGATTTCAACTTTCCAAGACTTATAACTCAGTTTTGGGGCTGATTCCCAAATGTTTTACACCGGATGGGAGCAGAGGTGTCTTGTCTGTGAATTAGACTAGCAAAGTTTTTTGAGAAACCTCTGTTGTTGGGTTGTGAGGTGTGTTTTTGTCAATTTACATACAGTTGTGTGTCTTCTGTCAGAGACCTCAAGGGAACCCCTTACTGTTAAGGTGTGATCTGTCAATTTACATGTATGTGTTACCTCAGCTTGCAATTTACATATGTTGGTGCGTGACTCCTAAGAATGTTATAACTCGCTTCTTCCATCTTCGAAACATCTCCAGACTTCGCCCATCCCTAACTTTTTCCGATGCTGAGAAGCTCGTCCATGCTTTTGTCTCCTCCAGGCTCGACTACTGCAACTCCCTGTTTATTGGAATCCCTGGCAAAAACCTTCAGAAACTTCAATATATTCAAAACAGTGCAGCAAGGATCTTGTTGAGAGTTCGTAAATTTGAACATATTACGCCCATTCTCCATAACCTTCATTGGCTTCCTGTCGCCTACAGAATTCAGTACAAAACTGCTCTCATTACACATCAATGCTTACATGGAGCTTCACCAGATTATCTGAAGGATATTCTTATTCCATACTCATCCACCCGTTCGCTGCGGTCACAGAACAGTAATCTCCTTCACATTCCGAGAACCAAATTAAGGACCATGGGAGACCGGGCTTTCAGTGTGGCTGCCCCCCGCCTGTGGAACTCTCTTCCTGACTGTCTGAGAGCCCCACAGTCTGTGGTTGACTTTAAAGGACAACACCCACCATGACACTAACAATTCACCATATTGTACAATTACTGTAATTTATTATTAGGTCTATTTTCATTTTTGCATTTGGGCCAGGCGAGGGTTAAAAAAAAAAAAAAAAAAAAACACTCCCGAATGAATCCGGAAACCTGGCCGAAGAGTCCCGAAGGGTCATGTGACTTTTGTTACATCGATCTCCACCCAGAAGGCAGAAGGTAGGAGTGAGTTTCCATGGAGGTTTATGAGAGCGAGTGGTAGTTAAAACTGCATATTTCCTGGTGCATTTGTGTGTATATGGACCAGCGCTCTGATTTTATTTATTATTTATTTTATAACACCGCTGCGGACCTGTTGCTGCTCTCATTCATTCTGCCCAGAGGAGCGAGCCGCGAGCCGCGCGCGTCTCTGGCTCCTCGTTCCGCTGGTCACCTTTGAAGTTCCTCGTGCCGGTGTAATTTGCTCCCTCGAGTGTATGTACTGTATTTGCTCTCGTCAGCCTTGTTGCGGGGAGCAGGGTCGGGAAGCACGCGCGCGCGCAGAGCTCAGCTGCGCGGCTGGCTGCCTTTCTGGTCACGGGGGGAGAGAATAAAAAGTCGATGCGGAAATGAATGAATTTGTCGCGATCAAACGAATTAAACTAGTATGTCTAAGTGGATGCTCGCTCAGAATATGATAGACATGAGTGAGCGACAGCAGGATTAATCAACACAGGCAGCTTTAGGGAATATTTAAAAATGCTTCCTTTTTCTTTTCCTCGCTCGCCTGTAACTCCAAGGCGTCACTTTGGTGACGTGAATGCCCATGTGAATGCCCATATATGGAGAGGAGCAGATTTTCCCGGAGCTGCATGCTAAAATCTGCTATAAATCATGAAATAACACATTTAGCGTTATTTCTCCACAATATAAGTAAACGCTCCTGTATTATTTTTAAATAAACTAATAAATATTAATGGCGATGCAATTTGAAAACATGGTGGGTGTTGGACTTTAAGAGCGGCTTGAAGACCTTTCTTTTCAACCGAGCATACTCTACCTCCTCATGATTCTACTTTTGATCTTAGTTGATACTGTTATTGATTTTACTTGTTTTATTATTTGTTTTATTGACATTTAATTCTGTTGCACCTTGTAGCACTTTGAGATTTTCATTAATGAAAAGTGCGTTATAAATTGAATTCATTATTATTATTATTATTATCATGGTGCACTAAGATTCATAACTGGCTGTGATTATCGTACCCACCATTGCACCCTGTATTCACTGGTTAATTGGACATCGTTAACCTCACGCAGACTCTTCCACTGGTACATTTTCATCTTCAAATCACTTCTTGGTCTGCTGCCCTCATACATCTCCTCCTACATTATTAGGCTCCTTGTTAGGCTGATTGGTGACTCTAAATTGACCCTAGGTGTGAGTGTGAGAGTGGATGGTTGTTTGGTGTGAGTGAGACAGGTCCCTCTTGTAAATGAGTCCCCGTGACTCAACGAGGCTAGACTGTATAAATAAAGGTTGAATGAATGAATGAAAACATGTCTTTGTGTGAGTGCAGCTACAGCGTGCGCTCTCAGGACATGATCACCTGCAGTGTTCCGTCAGTGAGGACTGAACTTGGAAAAAGAGCCTTCTCCTACTCTGCTCTAGCCTGGTTAAAACCAGACCCTTGTCCTTCACTTCGCTTTGTACTAGGGTCTGGGACTTCTCTCATAGACAAGGATTTCTCCGGTCGATTTTTGACCGGACCAATCAGAGAACAGAAGGCGGAGTTTTGTTAGTTTAGCCTGGCGAGGTCCAGGCTATTCAGATAAATAGCTCAGAAACCACTCGGTGGATATTTTTTCTGCTACCAGTGTGTAATTATATGGCTCTAATTTACTGACTGTTGGCCTGGATGAAACATTTGAGATAAAATTCGATTTTTTATCATTTATTTTCGTAGCGCACCTGAGGCTGTTTGGAAAATGTCAAACCGAAACTATTTAAATCCAGCAGATTTGACAATTTCGTGAATTGATTTAGGAACTGTTAAGCTCAGGAACACTTCTGATATAGCCTGGTTAGAACCAGACCCTTGTACTTCACTTCGCTTTGTACTGGGTCTGGCATTTCTCCCATAGACAAGGATATCTCCGGTAGATTTTTGACCGGACCAATCAGAGAGCAGAAGGCGGAGTTTTAAACGACGTCGACTGACGTCGTCATTCAAAATGGCTGCCGCCACGAAGGAATTTTCATCAAAACAAGGTAAAAAACTATTATTTCTTTGCTGAGAAAAATATATTTCTTAGCTGACGTTATATCAGAAGTGTTCCTGAGCAATCAGAGAGCAGAAGGCGGAGTTTTGAACGATGTCGACTGACGTCGTCATTCAAAATGGCTGCCGCCACGAAGGAATTTTCATCAAAACAAGGTAAAAAACTATTATTTCTCTGCTGATAAAAAATATATTTCTTAGCTGACGTTATATCAGAAGTGTTCCTGAGCTTAACAGTTCCTAAATCAATTCACGAAATGGTCAAATCTGCTGGATTTAAATAGTTTCGGTTTGACATTTTCCAAACAGCCTCGGGTGCGCTACGAAAATAAATGATAAAAAATCGAATTTTATCTCAAATGTTTCATTTAGGCCAACAGTCAGTAAATTAGAGCTATATAATTACACACTGGTAGCAGTAAAAATATCCACCGAGTGGTTTCTGAGCTATTTATCTTATAGCCTGGACCTCGCCAGTCTAAACTAACAAAACTCCGCCTTCCATTCTCTGATTGGTCCATTCAAAAATCTACCAGAGAAATCGCTGTCTATGGGACAGGTCCCAGACCCTAGTACAAAGCGAAGTGAAGTACAAGGGTCTGGTTTTAACCAGGCTACTTCTGATATAACGTCAGCTAAGAAATACATTTTTTCTCAGCAAAGAAACAATAGTTTTTTACCTTGTTTTCTGGAAAATTCCTTCGTGGCGGCAGCCATTTTAACTGACGACGTCAGTCGATGTTGTTCAAAACTCTGCCTTCTGTTCTCTGATTGGTCTGGGAATCCGCCTTCTGTTCTCTGATTGGTCCGGTCAAAAATCGACAGGAGAAATCCTTGTCTATGAGAGAAGTCCCTATCTTGAAGTCCTCTATAATTAAACCTCTTCTTAAAAAACCTACCCTCGATCCCCATGACCTGGCAAATTACAGACCCATTTCCAACCTTCCCTTCCTCGCTAAAGTTTTGGAGAAATTAGTCTCGGTTTATCTACAAGAACATCTACATGACAATAATATACTGGATAAATTTCAATCAGGTTTTCGAACAGCACATAGCACTGAAACAGCTCTTGTCCGGGTCACAAATGACCTGTTGGTCACTGCAGACCGTGGTTCCTCCTCTCTCCTTATTCTCCTTGATCTTTCGGCAGCCTTTGATACGGTTGATCATTACATTCTGCTCCAACGCTTACAGCAGTTTGCAGGACTTACTGGCACTGCCCTGGAGTGGTTCCGATCATACCTGACAGACAGAACAGAGTCTGTCTCCATCGGGCGTGCCAAGTCATTGAGCCATCCTGTTTCTTGTGGTGTGCCCCAGGGATCAATTCTGGGACCCCTCCTTTTCAACCTATACATGGTACCACTTGGGTGTATTATCAGCAGCTATGGGGTCTCATTCCATTGCTATGCTGATGATACTCAGCTGTATCTTAAACTGGGTAGCAATGTGTCTGAGACCCCATCTACATCATCTTCTTCAGCTTCTCCATCTTCTCCACTTTCTTCTCTTTCCACACTCACAGCGTGTCTGGAGGAAATAAAGGCATGGATGCGGCAAAATTTCCTTCACCTTAACCCCAAAAATACACTACACGCGTTCCGGCTCCGCCCCGCTCCGGTCCGACCTCCGCAGCAAATACGCACCCATTATAATCAATGAGATAAAGTACACTGGCTCCGCACGGCGGCGGTGAGCTGCGGCGAGCGGACGGCAGTCCGTCAAAATTAGAAATTTTTCTATTTCTGCCGGATGACGGAGCTGTGCCGGAGTCAACTTTTGAAGATTACGTCGCACCAACAGGAAAAGGAACGAGCACAACTTCCGTATTTACAAAATAAAATCACCACGGGCGGACTAATCCTAGCTCTATACGGATTTATTTGTACAAAAATGCTGTCAAACTATCATTTATGACTATTCTATGACTAAACTATTATATTTATGACTATGACTACACCTAATAACGCAATACAAGAAATAAATAAATAAAAAAGTATTTTATTCTGAAATGTAAACATCACTTCCTGTTGCTCAAACCATGTCCTGTCGCTTATTTACGAGAGAAGATCAAGGCAGCCTTTACTGTTGTTCTCCTTCTTCCACCGAATGAATTGTTTTGTTCTGACTTCATTATTTATCACTTGATTTATCGCGCGATCTTGCAATTCCCGCGCATGCGTCTTGGAGCGGCGCATCCATGCGGACCTGAGCTGAGCGGAGGCGGTGGACTTTGGACTTGCTCAGCTGCGACCTGCGGAGCGGAGCGGACACGGACCGCGTGTAGTGTATTTTTGGGGTAACAGTTCAAAAACAGAAGCAATTTAAATTGGTACATCACATCAAATTCAACAACAAAAAATCCTCAGTATCACTTTTTCTGGCCAGAACCTCTCTCTTTCCAATACAGTCACCAATCTTGGTGTTATTTTTGATCCACAACTCACCTTTGAAAGCCATATAAAGCATATCTGTAAAACTTCTTTTTTTCATCTTCGAAATATTGCAAAGCTTCGGTCTACACTGTCCCTCACTGATGCAGAAAAGCTCGTCCATGCCTTTGTCTCCTCCAGACTGGATTACTGCAATGCACTTCTCTTCGGGATTCCTGGCAAGAACATACAAAAACTACAGTATGTCCAAAACAGCGCTGCCAGGGTCCTGATGAGAGTGCGTAAGTATGAACACATCACTCCTGTACTGCGTTCACTACACTGGCTTCCTGTTTCTGCCCGGATCACATACAAAATTTATCTGCTCACCTTCCAGTGCCTGTACGGTAATGCACCATCCTATTTAAAAGAACTTCTCACTCCTCACTGTCCTTCCCGCACTCTCCGCTCTTCCAACACCCATCTTCTTCTCACTCCCAGGTCTCGGTCTCGCACAATGGGAGACCGGGCTTTCTCCTGCGCTGCCCCTCGGCTGTGGAACGCCCTGCCCTCATATCTGAGGGCCCCACAGACCGTGACATGTTTTTAAAAAAGTCTTAAAACCTTTCTTTTTATCCAGTTTTTTAAATAATTAATTGTGCTTTTGTTTTTTATTGCACCCAGTTTTTTGAGTATTTTATCTGCATTTTGTGAATTTTAAATTTTTGATGCAATCATCTGTGAGGCTCCATCCTCTTGGTTGTTCCTTTTCTTTGTTGCATTTATGATTGATTTTTATCTTGATTTTATTTTTCATTGTAGCACTTTGAGATCTGTTGATGTAAAGTGCGTTATAAATAAAAGTTATTATAGTTATTATTATTATAAGTCCCAGACCCTAGTACAAAGCGAAGTGAAGGACAAGGGTCTGGTTTTAACCAGGCTAACTCTGCTCCTGCTTCCTGGAATATCTTACAAAAAGATCTGAAGCTCTCGGTACTGACCTCTCTGGATGGTTTTCAGAATCTGTTGGAATCCTGGCAAAAACCAATGCAGATATGTTCCTGTCTTTGATTTGATTTTGAAAGGATGAAATTACAAAAATCAAAGGATTTATTTAATACTTTACGTACATATATTCTATTAGGCCACGAAATTAACAAAATGAGAATGATCTTTTAATCCCTAAGACCACTTTTAAATCTCAAATACACGGGCGTGTCGCCACCGCATTTCTACATAAAAGGAACCCAAATAAAAACAAACGACTCAACGTCGAGTGGTGGACACAAAACACAATACAATCCTTCGGCCGCGTTAATTTGGCTTGAAACAGCTCTGCGGATTTATGAAGAGACTGAGCGCAAACAGCTAGCCATAAACGTTAGCACCCGAGTTCACCTTTGACCCGGAAGATGTCAAGATGGAATAGTCCATTTTTAGTAGGGGAAACAGAAATCGACCGGTTTTTGTATTGAGTTTTTAATTATCGTTTTCATCGTAGCTATAATTATTTTTATGTTAAATGTACATTAACAAGCATGAGCAATGTTAGTGATGTAGGTGACTGGCCGGGGCGGGGCGGGGCCGCGGCCCTTGCTGATTTGGGACCCCAAGCAACGGCATCATATGCCTACATGGTAGATCCGCGTCTGTTCTCCCCTCTGCTCCCCCTCCAACCCTCCCTCCTCTCTGCTCTTTACGGTGAGGGAGCAAGGGGGAAAAAGGTAAAACAAGCAGCTACGGAGCCAGCATAAGAGCCTGTAAATAAGTTTATTCGTTTTTACTGATAGATAATTAGTTATTAGCGGTACTGCATTTTAAATAAAAATAGCACAAATCCGCTTATGAATTATAAAAGTTAGTCACTCCGCTGTTACGCTGACAAAAACGTTAGGTCCGCTGTAAGCGGATTAGCGCATTAGCGGTCCCTAGCGGTCATGTACCCATCTTTGGCTAAGGACAATTTACAGTCGTACAGAAGAGCCCAAGAAGATTCAAACTGAGGATTCAAGTTCTCGATTGAGAGTTCTAATCAGTAACTTTCAATAATAATTTATCGTATTTACCAAGCTAAATCATTACTGATAATCATTGTGTGGAGTCTTTAATAATACTGATCAGATGTGATCAGGCAGTCATGTATTCACGGGTGTAAATTTATTATTATTAATACTATAATGACAGTTGAGCCGTGCAAATTTGTCCCACTGAAGTAGTTCTCAGTCTCAAAAAGGTTGATGACCCCTGTGCTACAGTATATTAGCTGGAGAGGGTCCTCTGGACGGGTTCAAAAAACAAAATATTGTATAAACGTCCAGAGTACCAGACTTAACTTCTTTTTTTTTTCCTACCTGGATTATAGAACATGCATCAGGATACTACAATAGGCATAGTTGAACAAAACTATAACAAAGGTGTGTCTCTGTTTAACGTGTGATTTTTTTCCCCAAAACCTTCCAAATGTTATCTATGTGAAGGGGTCAGTTTTAGGTGTTTGTAGTTCATCATCAATATCTGCAAATTTAAATCCTACACTGTATTAAATCATTATTGTAGGAGTGGTGGCGCAGAGGTTAAAGAATGTGGGCCTGTGATCAGAAGATCGCCATTTCAACTCCTGGTACTGACAACATCAACATGTGGGCGGGAATGGTGAAACACGCCTGCTTCCACCCTCATTTGCTCCACTCTGGGCCCTTGAGCAAGGCCCTTAATTCCCACCATCTGTTTTTCTGGGAGCCCTAGATAGCAGATCTCTACTTCACACAGAGGGCTGTGGTTGCGTCAGGAAGGACATACGGTGTAAAAATAATAATGAAATATAAATGCTGCCTTCTCTATAACAGGCTTTATAACAGGTTTGCCTGTACAGGTAGTCTCCGATTTACGAGCGAGTTCCGTTACAACGAGGCGCTCGTAAACCGGAAATCTCGTAATTTGGAACGGCCGCCACGTGTCTCGTAAGTCCGGAATTTCGCTCGTAAATTGGAACGGTTTTGCTAGCGCGACTACAAACACTCGTTTTTCATCGAAAAACTGCTTACGAGTGCATAAAAATGATCGGAAACGTGTGTCCACATGTTTAGCTAACAAACTGTGGTGAAAAAACACAGAAAAACTCTGTATTTTTTGCGTTTTTTTCAAAAAATTCGCCAGCTCGTAAGTCCGGAACCTCGTAGATCAGAGCGCTCGTAAATCGGGGACTACCTGTATTATTACCAATCATGTGGTTTTTAATGTGCAAGTATTTTTTTTAGCAACAATAAAGTTTATAAATTGTCATTTATAACAGCAGTAAATCAGAACTGTACCCATTTTTGACATATTACACTTCTCTGTTTTGTATTCCTTATGTTGTGCTATTTTTAAGGACAACCACTTCAATTTTTAGATTTTATTTATTTATTTATTTATTTATTTTTTCTTCTTAAAAGCCCATCTAGGGACAAGTGCTGCGAATTAGCTGTTGCTATTGCACTATGATACAAACATGGGACTGCTGTTTTACTCAGTTTGTCTATGTCGATGTGTGTCTGTCCCTATCAAATAAATTAAATGAAAAAAACTCCTAAAGGTTGACATTGGAAGGGTGATTTAGCTGTTAATTAACTTTGTTAAATTAAAAAGGGTGAAATTAAAAAATAACTTTTATCACAGGCAGTCCTTTGTTCAGAACAGAATAACTTGAATTTTTTTTTCTGCCTTTAAAATTGTTTTTTGTAGTAATATGTTGGTGTTAAAGAGGAACTAACCTCAAATTTAACTTTTTTTAGCTGATAAACTCCCTAGAATGTGTTTAAAATGTTTCATAGCACTATGTCTGTGTTAATTTTCATGTAATTGTTCGTATTTGTTTAAATCGGCAATATTTGGTCTAAAAACGTGTTTACGGTAGTCCTATGGGTTGAACTGTGGTACTGCACCCTAATTCTCTCATTTGTCTACGATTCGCAGTGACGTGTTTTCGCACGCTTTTGTCACAGCCTTTGCTGCCTGACTATAAAAGTGGAGCCACGCCCCCGAGAAGGTCACTCCCCCTGCAGTCGAGCTCAGGGGTTGGATTAGCGATTAGCAACATAGCACTAGCATTAGCATAGAAGAGCAACGATGTTCCAACAAAGCTCTTCAAACTGATGTCCACCCACCCGTACACCATCAGGGTACAATCCGTTTGGAGGTGAGTACCATTTTACACCTTTCCATTCCATAATTTATCTTTTGAGTATATGACGCGTTTCTTCGTGTGCTGTATATTGCGGCCTGCAGCGTTGCTTCGTTGTGGCCCCACATAAGGTTGTGGCGTTTTTATCTGTTGCTGATCAACGCTATTTTGTGTTGTAATTGCGTTTAAATGCTAAAAATCTAGTGTTTCTTATGAACACCGCAGAGTGTGTGAACTCTTATGAACTCGGATAAGAAAGACCGCAACATCAAAAACCAATGGAGACTAGCAGGTGCTAATTTTAGCTGTTGTACTGGTTTACGATGTTTTAGACATGGTGTTCTTTTGCTGCAAATAATGTTATGGATCAAAGGTATTTATAAAATAATATGTACTTGGTGAATGAATATCATGGTCATCAGCTCTGTGATGCAGTATTTTGCACTGGGTCATCTGTTTGACAGATCAACAAGGTGATAAAACAGTAATGTTTCTCAATTATGTTTGTTTGTAAGGTGATTAAAAATGTGTTGTTCTTTTTTAGCTCCATGAGGCGTTCCACATCCAGAATCTCTGAGCCATGCTTCCACAGATATCTAGCTTGATTGGAGACATGTTGACATGTCACTTTGGAGGTGACATAAGAGCTGATTCACCAGGTATTCATGTTTTATTTATTACGGGTACTCCAATTAACCTATTAGACTTTTATTATGGCGGACATTATATATAAAAAAAGTTTTTAAAAAGTCTATGCAACATTAATTCTTGTTTATTTGTTCATTGCTACCTGTCCCAACATTTTGGGGATTTGTTGACACTATGAAATTTTGAATCAACATTTTTCTCCATTAAAATGTTACATTTACTCAGATTAAACTTTTGATCTGTCATCTATGTTCTATTATGTGATCTTTCCTCTGTTCAGGACTGCAAATATCCAGGGTCGGGATGGAGTGAGTGGGAAGTCGACTGCTGTGGCCTCAAGGATGAGGCGAAAAATAAATAAAATAAACAAATTGATTACAAATACTAGTTGTTTATGATTCATTTTATTAACAGTAAGTTAATTCAAAACAACAGAAGGTTATGTGTCGTGTCAGCCCTGCAAACCCACGGGACACCACCTCCAGGTCTTATGGATGGACGCAGTGGACAGAAGAACAGCAGTCCCAAACACTCCAGACCACCTGCAGGATGTGTCATGTTTGTGTAGTGAGTTCTTTAATAACCACACCGGAGTGTTACTTGAAGCAGGCAGCTTTATGCAAGTTAAGAACTGATGCAACTGTGTCATACAGTCAACATGTGCCCTTTTTACAACAAAGAACCAGGGCGCCCTCTACAGGCCAACTAGTTACAGTGCACCTGCTCTCATGCTCAAAACAGACACTTATTTAAAGCTCTTATCATTACATCTCCCCTTTTTCAAAACAAACAAAACAAAACTTTTTCAAAACAAACAATAGGGTAACTAGCATTACTTTCCAGAAGTTGAACATTGAAACATACAGTAACTTAAAATGCATTGTTAATAATTATCTTAAATCTGTTCAATAAGTCTCTCAGGCAGTTTCACATTTCTGGAAGATCGTCTTATGTGATTCTCTTGTACCTGAGTTGGTGTCTCAGTTGTGTGTGCGTCTGTGCCGCCAACATCATTCTGCTGCATAACTGTGATAGGTTCTTTCAGAATGTCACGACGGTTCCTCCTCAACACTGCACCATCTTCCGTTTGGACGTTGTATGACCTTGGCTGGACTTCAGCTAGAACTGTAGCTTTTCTTGCCCAGGTACTGGTGTTGTCTTTCAGTCGCACATGGTCACCGTTCTGAAGTTCTGGTAGATTGCGTGTTCCTCTGTCATAGTAGTACTTTTGCTTTGCTTTTTGTCGTTCCTTGAATTCTTTCACCCTTACATCCACTTCTGTAGTCAGCAGGCTTTCTTTAACCGGTAGGTTTGATCTCAGACGCCGCCCCATCAGGAGTTGTGCAGGGGACATACCATGTTCTAGTGGTGTAGCACGATATATCAGAAGGCTCTGGTGAAAATCTTCATTACTGTCTTTTGCCTTTTTCATTAGCTTTTTAACTGTCTGAACAGATTTCTCCACCAACCCGTTGGACTGAGGGTAGTGAGGACTTGATGTCACATGCACAAAGTTCCAGTCCTCAGCAAAACACTGAAAACTCTCACTGGAAAATTGTGGACCATTGTCCGTGAAGACTGTAGTATTTGGAACACCATGTCTGGAGAATGTTGCTTTAAGAGTCGTTATAACAGCCTCTGCTGTAGTGGCATGTAGTCTGTAAACTTCTGGGTACAGGGAATAATAATCAGTGATCACAACATAGTCATGTCCCTCTAATGTAAAGAGATCTGCTCCTACCTTTTGATAAGGTCTGTCTGTAACTGAATGAGGCCTCAGCGGCTCTGCTGCATTGCTTGCTCTGTATTTTAAACATGTTGGACAACTGGAAACTTCATTTTCTACATCTTGGTTAATCCGCGGCCAGTACAAGACTTCCCGAGCTCTCTTTTTACTTTTTTCAATTCCCAGGTGACCTTTGTGAATTTTTTGCAGCATTTCTTTCCGTAAGCTCTTTGGTATGACTATTTTGCTCCCTTTGTATATGATGTCATCAACTACTGATAGTTCTTCCCTGCAGTTCCAGTACTCGTTTATTTCAGGTGTGCAACTTTGTTTTGTGCTGGGCCATCCATTCATGATGGTTTGAGTGAGGTTTTTCATTGTCATGTCTTTCTTCGTCTCATGTCTTATGAGCTCCATTTTGGTGTCCGACACAGGCAGTGCACTTGTGATCATGTTGACATATAAATCTACGTCATCACGCATTTTAGAGCTTGTTACTTCTTTGGGGTCAACTGCTCTTGACAACGTGTCGGCCGTGTACATTAACTTGCCTGGTGTGTACATCACGTTTAGTGTGTAGCGCTGCAAACGAATCATCATTCTTTGAATCCTTAACGGGCAGTCATTGAGCGGCTTTCTGAACAGTGTGATCAAAGGTTTGTGATCTGTTTCCACACAGACTTCTTGTCCTGAAATGAACTGGTGAAATCTCTCACAGGCGTACGTTATGCTGAGCAGCTCTTTTTCAATCTGTGTGTATCTTGTTTCTGCATCAGTCATTGAGCGTGATGCATATGCAATTGGTTGCCAGTCTTCATATTTCTGTAATAACACTGCTCCCAATCCATTTTGTGATGCATCTGAAGATATTTTGATGGCTCTTGCTGGATCATAAAACTTCAAGACAGGTTCTTTTGTTAGTGCCTTTTTCAGATCATTCCAGGATTTCTCATGTTCATGATTCCATTCCCATTCCGTTTTCTTTTCAGTTAGCTGTCTCAGCGG
>JBBPBX010072820.1:0-17976 GCA_038048925.1 Garcialebias charrua | reverse complement strand
GGTCGCCTCAATAAGGTCCGAGCGGCGCTAAGCTGCTTCGGGCCTCAATGCTGCTTGCAGCTTTAATTAGGCCCGAAGCAGCGAAGCGCTGCAAGGACCTATTGTAATTGTAGTGTTTATTATTATTTTTTTTTTTATTTTTCTTCCCCCCAAAGAAGTGGCCTTTTGGAGGCTTTATCATATACGAAAACTCACCAAATTTGGCGGACTCGTCAGGACTGGTGAAAAATTACGTATTTTGGGGGCGTGGCAAAAATCGCCACAGAAACGGCTCAAGAGCGCCCCCTAGAAATTTTCAAAATACCCTCCGCATTGACCTTAGTTTGACGTAGAATCATGAAATTTGGTACACTTGTCCAACTCACCAAGATGCACAGAAAACCCTCTGGCACCAATGTTGTACAATAAATGGTAAGGCGGCCATTTTGGAACGATGACCAAATTTTCACCCCTTTTTGGCCGTTTACAGCCTCCGCATTTGAACGAACTCCTCCTATGAATTTCGCTCGATTTGGTTCAAACTTGGCCAGTTTCTTCATAAGGCACGGGGGAACAAACGATATCAAAATTGTGCGTTTTCATGAATGCTGAAGGGGCGGGGCCAGACGTCAAAGTTGGACATCTCGCCATGAAAAACGAAACGCTTACAGCTCTTACACGAAAAAAGTCTAATACATCAAACCTTCAGTTATTGACCCACATCCGGTCCCCCGCAAAACTGTATGGTCAAATCATGACATCACTTAAGCCACGCCCCCTGACAACAGGAAGTGTAAAGTTTTACGTTGAACGGTCCATATCGGACCCCTGTTACCTAATCAGCGTGGCATTGTGTCCAGTGACCGAAGACATGTTGGTGTAACAAGCATTCCAATACTGTTCGTTTTTGGTGGAGCATGTGGGCGTGGCGACGTGGCGAAGTAAGACATAACGCCATCACCATACGTTTGGTTCTAAAATCCACAGATTTGATCCGAGGAGTACCAAAATCAGTATGATCGATCATTGCCCACCCCTTGAACAGGTGTTTATGCTAATTAGCAAATCGCTACAGAAACGGCTCAAGAGCGCCCCCTAGAAATATTCAAAATACCCTCCGCATTGACCTTAGTTTGACGTAGAATCATGAAATTTGGTACACTTGTCCAACTCACCAAGATGCACAGAAAACCCTCTGGCACCAATGTTGTACGATAAATGGTAAGGCGGCCATTTTGGAACGATGACCAAATTTTCACCCCTTTTTGGCCGTTTACAGCCTCTGCATTTCAACGAACTCCTCCTAGGGATTTCGCTCGATTTGATTCAAACTTGGCCAGTTTCTTTATAAGGCACGGGGGAACAAATGTTATCAAAACTGTGCGTTTTCATGCATGCTGAAGGGGCGGGGCCAGACCTCAAAGTTGGACATCTCGCCATGAAAAACGAAACGCTTACAGCTCTTACACGAAAACTGTCTAATACATCAAACCTTCAGTGATTGACCCACATCCGGTCCCCTGCAAAACTGTATGGTCAAATCATGACATCACTTAAGCCACGCCCCCTGACAACAGGAAGTGTAAAGTTTTACGTTGAACGGTCCATATCGGATCCCTGTTACCTAATCAGCGTGACATTGTATCCAGTCACCGAAGACATGTTGGTGTAACAAGCTTTCCAGCACTGTTCGTTTTGGGTGGAGCAAGTGGGCGTGGTGACATGGCGAAGTAAGACGTAACGCCGTCACCATACGTTTGGTTCTAAACTCCACAGATTTGATCTGAGGAGTACCAAAATCATTATGATCGATCATTACCCACCCCTTGAACAGGTGTTTATGCTAATTAGCAAATACCCTCCATAGCGCCCCCTAGATTATTCAAACTGTTGTAGCTCAGTGATACATCATCCGATCTGAACCAGATTTATTGTGCATCATCAGTGAGCCCTTGTGGACACATTGATATAGTGAGCTAACATTTGACTCAAGTGCGCCCCCTACATTATTTCTATAAATATATCTCAGTGATACATCATCCGATCTGAACCAGATTTATTGTGCATCATCAGTGAGCCCTTGTGGACACATTGATATGGTGGGCTAACATATGACTCAAGAGCGCCCCCTAGATTATTCAAACTGTTATATCTCAGTGATACATCATCCGATCTGAACCAGATTTATTGTGCATCATCAGTGAGCCCTTGTGGACACATTGATATGGTGGGCAAACATTTGACTCAAGTGCGCCCCCTACATTACTTCTATAGTTATATCTCAGTGATACATCATCCGATCTGAACCAGATTTATTGTGCATCATCAGTGAACACTTTGACACACATTGATAATGTTATGTAAATTTTTACTCCATAGCGCCCCCTATATTATTACTACAGTTATATCTCAGTGATACATTATCCGATCTGCACGAGATTTATTGTGCTTTATCAGTGAACACTTCGACACACATTGATAATGTTATGTAAATTTTTACTCTATAGCGCCCCCTATATTATTACTACAGTTATATCTTAGTGATACATTATCCGATCTGCACGAGATTTATTGTGATTCATCAGTGAACACTTCTACACACATTGATAATGGTATGTAAATTTTTACTCCATAGCGCCCCCTGTATTATTACTACAGTTATATCTTAGTGATACATTATCCGATCTGCACAAGATTTATTGTGCTTTATCAGTGAACACTTCGACACACATTGATAATGGTATGTAAATTTTTACTCCATAGCGCCCCCTATATTATTACTACAGTTATATCTTAGTGATACATTATCCGATCTGCACGAGATTTATTGTGATTCATCAGTGAACACTTCTACACACATTGATAATGGTATGTAAATTTTTACTCCACAGCGCCCCCTATATTATTTCTACAGTTATATCTCAGTGATACATTATCCGATCTGTACGAGATTTATTGTGCTTTATCAGTGAACACGTCGACACACATTGATAATGGTATGTAAATTTTTACTCCATAGCGCCCCCTATATTATTACTACAGTTATATCTCAGTGATACATCATCCGATCTGAACCAGATTTATTGTGTATCATCAGTGAGACATTGTGGACACATTGATATTGTGGTTTAACATATGACTCCAGAGCGCCCCCTAGATTACTCAAACTGTTATATCTCAGTGAGACATCATCTGATCTGAACCAGATTTATTGTGTATCATCAATGAGCCCTTGTGGACACATTGACAAGGTGGGCTAAATTTGACTCAAGTGCGCCCCCTACATTATTTCTATAGTTATATCTCAGTGATACATCATCCGATCTGAACCAGATTTATTGTGCATCATCAGTGAGCCCTTGTGGACACATTGATTTTGTGGTTTAACATATAACTCCATAGCGCCCCCTAGATTATTCAAACTGTTATATCTCAGTGAGACATCATCCGATCTGAACCAGATTTATTGTGCGTGTGCACCCCTGGTGCGGAGTAGACACGAGAGACTTTGAAATGGCGACCGAGCGGACGAGCTGGAGCTCGCGCGGTCGCCTCAATAAGGTCGGAGCGGCGCTAAGCTGCGAGGGCCTCAACGCCGCTTGCGGCTTTAATTAGGCCCGAAGCAGCGAAGCGCTGCAAGGACCTATTGTAATTGTAGTGTTTATTATTTTTTTTATTATTATTATTATTTTTATTCTTCCCCACCATTAAGTGTCCTTTTGGGGGCTTTATCATATACGAAAACTCACCAAATTTTGCGGACTCGTCAGGACTGGTGAAAAATTACGTATTTTGGGGGCGTGGCAAAAATCGCCACAGAAACGGCTCAAGAGCGCCCCCTAGAAATTTTCAAAATACCCTCCGCATTAACCTTAGTTTGACGTAGAATCATGAAATTTGGTACACTTGTCCAACTCACCAAGATGCACAGAAAACCCTCTGGCACCAATGTTGTACGATAAATGGTAAGGCGGCCATTTTGGAACGATGACCAAATTTTCACCCCTTTTTGGCCGTTTACAGCCTCTGCATTTCAACGAACTCCTCCTAGGGATTTCGCTCGATTTGATTCAAACTTGGCCAGTTTCTTTATAAGGCACGGGGGAACAAATGTTATCAAAACTGTGCGTTTTCATGCATGCTGAAGGGGCGGGGCCAGACCTCAAAGTTGGACATCTCGCCATGAAAAACGAAACGCTTACAGCTCTTACACGAAAACTGTCTAATACATCAAACCTTCAGTGATTGACCCACATCCGGTCCCCTGCAAAACTGTATGGTCAAATCATGACATCACTTAAGCCACGCCCCCTGACAACAGGAAGTGTAAAGTTTTACGTTGAACGGTCCATATCGGACCCCTGTTACCTAATCAGCGTGACATTGTATCCAGTCACCGAAGACATGTTGGTGTAACAAGCTTTCCAGCACTGTTCGTTTTGGGTGGAGCAAGTGGGCGTGGTGACGTGGCGAAGTAAGACGTAACGCCGTCACCATACGTTTGGTTCTAAACTCCACAGATTTGATCTGAGGAGTACCAAAATCATTATGATCGATCATTACCCACCCCTTGAACAGGTGTTTATGCTAATTAGCAAATAGCCTCCATAGCGCCCCCTAGATTATTCAAACTGTTGTATCTCAGTGATACATCATCCGATCTGAACCAGATTTATTGTGCATCATCAGTGAGCCCTTGTGGACACATTGATATGGTGGGCTAACATTTGACTCAAGTGCGCCCCCTACATTATTTCTATAGTTATATCTCAGTGATACATCATCCGATCTGAACCAGATTTATTGTGCATCATCAGTGAGCCCTTGTGGACACATTGATATGGTGGGCTAACATTTGACTCAAGTGCGCCCCCTACATTATTTCTATAGTTATATCTCAGTGATACATCATCCGATCTGAACCAGATTTATTGTGCATCATCAGTGAGCCCTTGTGGACACATTGATATGGTGGGCTAACATTTGACTCAAGTGCGCCCCCTACATTATTTCTATAGTTATATCTCAGTGATACATCATCCGATCTGCACGAGATTTATTATGCTTTATCAGTGAACACTTCGACACACATTGATAATGTTATGTAAATTTTTACTCCATAGCGCCCCCTATATTATTACTACAGTTATATCTTAGTGATACATTATCCGATCTGCACGAGATTTATTATGATTCATCAGTGAGACCTTGTGGACACATTGATATTGTGGTTTAACATATGACTCAAGAGCGCCCCCTAGATTATTCAAATCGTTATATCTCAGTGATACATCATCCGATCTAAACCAGATTTATTGTGCATCTTCAGTGAACACTTCGACACACATTGATAATGGTATGTAAATTTTTACTCCATAGCGCCCCCTATATTATTACTACAGTTATATCTCAGTGATACATTATCCGATCTGCACGAGATTTACTATGCTTCATCAGTGAGACCTTGTGGACACATTGATATTGTGGTTTAACATATGACTCAAGAGCGCCCCCTAGATTATTCAAATCGTTATATCTCAGTGATACATCATCCGATCTAAACCAGATTTATTGTGTATCATCAGTGAGCCCTCGTGGACACATTGATATTGTGGTTTAACATATGACTCCAGAGCGCCCCTTAGATTATTCAAATCGTTATATCTTAGTGATACATCATCCGATCTAAACCAGATTTATTGTGCATCATCAGTGAGCCCTCGTGGACACATTGATATGGTGGGCTAACATTTGACTCAAGTGCGTCCCCTAGATTATTCAAACTGTTATATCTCAGTTATACATCATCCGATATTTACCAGATTTATTGTACATCATCAGTGAGCACTTCAACACACATTGATACTGTGGTTTAACAGATAACTCCAGTGCGCCCCCTACATTATTTTTCAAACTGTTACATCTCATTGCTAGATCATCTGATCTGTTCTACATTTACTGTGTGTCACCAGTCAGCACTTCTAAACACGTATATATTGTTGTTATTCGCTAACTGTTCTTGGCAAACGGGTGCTGGATGGGCATGAGAGAGTTCGAGGTGGTGACCGAGCAGATCAGCTGGAGGTCCCGTGGTCGACACAATAAGGCCAGAGCGGCGCTAAGCTGCGAGGGCCTCAATGCTGCTTGCAGCTTTAATTAGGCCCGAAGCAGCGAAGCGCTGCAAGGACCTATTGTAATTGTAGTGTTTATTATTTTTTTTTTTATTTTTATTCTTCCCCCAAAAGAAGTGGCTTTTTGGGGGTCTTAGCATATATGAAAACTCACCAAATTTTGCGGACTCGTCAGGACTGGTGAAAAATTACGTATTTTGGGGGCGTGGCAAAAATCGCCAAAGAAACGGCTCAAGAGCGCCCCCTAGAAATTTTCAAAATACCCTCCGCATTGACCTTAGTTTGACGTAGAATCATGAAATTTGGTACACTTGTCCAACTCACCAAGATGCACAGAAAACCCTCTGGCACCAATGTTGTACAATAAATGGTAAGGCGGCCATTTTGGAACGATGACCAAATTTTCACCCCTTTTTGGCCGTTTACAGCCTCCGCATTTGAACGAACTCCTCCTATGAATTTCGCTCGATTTGGTTCAAACTTGGCCAGTTTCTTCATAAGGCACGGGGGAACAAACGATATCAAAATTGTGCGTTTTCATGAATGCTGAAGGGGCGGGGCCAGACGTCAAAGTTGGACATCTCGCCATGAAAAACGAAACGCTTACAGCTCTTACACGAAAAAAGTCTAATACATCAAACCTTCAGTTATTGACCCACATCCGGTCCCCCGCAAAACTGTATGGTCAAATCATGACATCACTTAAGCCACGCCCCCTGACAACAGGAAGTGTAAAGTTTTACGTTGAACGGTCCATATCGGACCCCTGTTACCTAATCAGCGTGGCATTGTGTCCAGTGACCGAAGACATGTTGGTGTAACAAGCATTCCAATACTGTTCGTTTTTGGTGGAGCATGTGGGCGTGGCGACGTGGCGAAGTAAGACATAACGCCATCACCATACGTTTGGTTCTAAAATCCACAGATTTGATCCGAGGAGTACCAAAATCAGTATGATCGATCATTGCCCACCCCTTGAACAGGTGTTTATGCTAATTAGCAAATCGCTACAGAAACGGCTCAAGAGCGCCCCCTAGAAATTTTCAAAATACCCTCCGCATTGACCTTAGTTTGACGTAGAATCATGAAATTTGGTACACTTGTCTAACTCACCAAGATGCACAGAAAACCCTCTGGCACCAATGTTGTACGATAAATGGTAAGGCGGCCATTTTGGAACGATGACCAAATTTTCACCCCTTTTTGGCCGTTTACAGCCTCTGCATTTGAACGAACTCCTCCTATGGATTTCGCTCGATTTGGTTCAAACTTGGCCAGTTTCTTTATAAGGCACGGGGGAACAAATGTTATCAAAATTGTGCGTTTTCATGAATGCTGAAGGGGCGGGGCCAGACGTCAAAGTTGGACATCTCGCCATGAAAAACGAAACGCTTACAGCTCTTACACGAAAACTGTCTAATACAGTGTTTTTCAACCAGTGTGCCGCGGAACACCAGTGTGCCGCGAGAGATCGTCTGGTGTGCCGTGAAAAATTAGTAAATTATGAAATTTTTATTAACTGGTGTAATTTCCTTACCGCGCGATAGGTGGCAGTATAGAGCATAGCGTCGCACATTAAAACAAGAGAAGTAGCGGCACATGAACGTGACGTGAGCAGTGAGCAAAACAAACCAACAGCAAGGATCTTCTCAAACAAACAGCGATGGAAAACTTTTTCAAAAGAAAAAATACTAAATCCGGTCTGGTCCCTGGACAAAATTCGGACCCAGATGAAGGCCCAAGTGGAAATCAGAAGGCAGAAACCGTGAACGTGAGACTGTACAGTAAGGCTTACATCTCTTTTGGATTTACTTTTAGCTATTTTGACATTGCTCCCATTTTCCACAACATATCTGTGCAAAGTGAGCTTCTCCAGCCTAACTGCCATGAAAACTAAAAGCAGAGAGAGACTGAAAGCTGTTGAGGAAGAGCTTTGTATGCGTGTTTACTTAATTCGTGCCAGAATTTCAGCTTTGTGTTAATCCAAACAGGCACAGGTTTCACACTAAGTGAGTAAAATGTAGAGAGAATGGTAGCACTGTTCAGGTGTATTTGAAGGCATGTTAAGTGTAATTTCATCCTCTTTAATATTAAGACCATATTGGTGTAGCACTGCTCAGGTTTATTTGAAGGCATGCTAGGTGCAATTTCATCCTCTTTAATTTTAAGACCATATTGGTGTAGCACTGCTCAGGTTTATTTGAAGGCATGTTAAGTGCAATTTCATCCTCTTTAATTTTAAGAACACATTGTTGTGGTACTGTTCAGGTGTATTTGAAGGCATGTTAGGTGCAATTTCATCCTCTTTAATTTTAAGACCACATTGGTGTAGCACTGTTCAGGTTTATTTGAAGGCATGTTAAGTGCAATTTCATCCTCTTTAATTTTAAGACCACATTGGTGTAGCACTGTTCAGGTTTATTTGAAGGCATGTTAAGTGCAATTTCATCCTCTTTAATTTTAAGACCACATTGGTGTAGCACTGTTCAGGTTTATTTGAAGGCATGTTAAGTGCAATTTCATCCTCTTTAATTTTAAGAACACATTGTTGTGGTACTGTTCAGGTTTATTTCAAGGCATGTTAAGTGCAATTTCATGTTAAGTGCACCTTGAAATAAGAAATATAAAACATGATAAAAATATATTTTTGTGTTCATTTCATTCCTATTCAAGACACTTTGATAAGAATGACTACCGTATATATTTAATGTAGGCGGATACAGTGTATCTATGTTTACAATTTTGGTTGGTGGTGTGCCTCGGGATTTTTTCAATGAAAACACTGTGCCTTGGCTCAAAAAAGGTTGAAAAACACTGGTCTAATAGATCAAACCTTCAGTGATTGACCCACATCCGGTCCCCTGCAAAACTGTATGGTCAAATCATGACATCACTTAAGCCACGCCCCCTGACAACAGGAAGTGTAAAGTTTTACGTTGAACGATCCATATCGGACCCCTGTTACCTAATCAGCGTGGCATTGTGTCCAGTGACCGAAGACATGTTGGTGTAACAAGCATTCCAATACTGTTCGTTTTGGGTGGAGCATGTGGGCGTGGTGACGTGGCGAAGTAAGACGTAACGCCGTCACCATACGTTTGGTTCTAAACTCCACAGATTTGATCTGAGGAGTACCAAAATCATTATGATCGATCATTACCCACCCCTTGAACAGGTGTTTATGCTAATTAGCAAATAGCCTCCATAGCGCCCCCTAGATTATTCAAACTGTTGTATCTCAGTGATACATCATCCGATCTGAACCAGATTTATTGTGCATCATCAGTGAGCCCTTGTGGACACATTGATATGGTGGGCTAACATTTGACTCAAGTGCGCCCCCTACATTACTTCTATAGTTATATCTCAGTGATACATCATCCGATCTGAACCAGATTTATTGTGCATCATCAGTGAGGCCTTGTGGACACATTGATATTGTGGTTCAACATATGACTCCAGAGCGCGCCCTAGATTATTCAAACTGTTATATCTCAGTGAGACATCATCCTATCTGAACCAGATTTATTGTTCATCATCAGTGAGCCCTTGTGGACACATTGATATTGTGGTTTAACATTTGACTCAAGTGCGCCCCCTACATTATTTCTATGGTTATATCTCAGTGATACATCATCTGATCTGAACCAGATTTATTGTGATTCATCAGTGAACACTTCTACATACATTGATAATGTTATGTAAATTTTTACTCCATAGCGCCCCCTATATTATTACTACAGTTATATCTTAGTGATACATTATCCGATCTGCACGAGATTTATTATGCTTTATCAGTGAACACTTCTATACACATTGATAATGGTATGTAAATTTTTACTCCATAGCGCCCCCTGTATTATTACTACAGTTATATCTCAGTGATACATTATCCGATCTGCACGAGATTTATTGTGCTTTATCAGTGAACACTTCGACACACATTGATAATGGTATGTAAATTTTTACTCCATAGCGCCCCCTATATTATTACTACAGTTATATCTTAGTGATACATTATCCGATCTGCACGAGATTTATTGTGATTCATCAGTGAACACTTCTATACACATTGATAATGGTATGTAAATTTTTACTCCATAGCGCCCCCTATATTATTACTACAGTTATATCTCAGTGATACATTATCCAATCTGCACGAGATTTATTGTGCTTTATCAGTGAACACTTCGACACACATTGATAATGGTATGTAAATTTTTACTCCATAGCGCCCCCTATATTATTACTACAGTTATATCTTAGTGATACATTATCCGATCTGCACGAGATTTATTGTGATTCATCAGTGAACACTTCTACACACATTGATAATGGTATGTAAATTTTTACTCCATAGCGCCCCCTGTATTATTACTACAGTTATATCTTAGTGATACATTATCCGATCTGCACAAGATTTATTGTGCTTTATCAGTGAACACTTCGACACACATTGATAATGGTATGTAAATTTTTACTCCATAGCGCCCCCTATATTATTACTACAGTTATATCTTAGTGATACATTATCCGATCTGCACGAGATTTATTGTGATTCATCAGTGAACACTTCTATACACATTGATAATGGTATGTAAATTTTTACTCCATAGCGCCCCCTATATTATTACTACAGTTATATCTCAGTGATACATTATCCAATCTGCACGAGATTTATTGTGCTTTATCAGTGAACACTTCGACACACATTGATAATGGTATGTAAATTTTTACTCCATAGCGCCCCCTATATTATTACTACAGTTATATCTTAGTGATACATTATCCGATCTGCACGAGATTTATTGTGATTCATCAGTGAACACTTCTACACACATTGATAATGGTATGTAAATTTTTACTCCATAGCGCCCCCTGTATTATTACTACAGTTATATCTTAGTGATACATTATCCGATCTGCACGAGATTTATTGTGCTTTATCAGTGAACACTTCGACACACATTGATAATGGTATGTAAATTTTTACTCCATAGCGCCCCCTATATTATTACTACAGTTATATCTTAGTGATACATTATCCGATCTGCACGAGATTTATTGTGATTCATCAGTGAACACTTCTATACACATTGATAATGGTATGTAAATTTTTACTCCATAGCGCCCCCTATATTATTACTACAGTTATATCTCAGTGATACATTATCCAATCTGCACGAGATTTATTGTGCTTTATCAGTGAACACTTCGACACACATTGATAATGGTATGTAAATTTTTACTCCATAGCGCCCCCTATATTATTACTACAGTTATATCTTAGTGATACATTATCCGATCTGCACGAGATTTATTGTGATTCATCAGTGAACACTTCTACACACATTGATAATGGTATGTAAATTTTTACTCCATAGCGCCCCCTGTATTATTACTACAGTTATATCTTAGTGATACATTATCCGATCTGCACAAGATTTATTGTGCTTTATCAGTGAACACTTCGACACACATTGATAATGGTATGTAAATTTTTACTCCATAGCGCCCCCTATATTATTACTACAGTTATATCTTAGTGATACATTATCCGATCTGCACGAGATTTATTATGATTCATCAGTGAACACTTCTACACACATTGATAATGGTATGTAAATTTTGACTCCATTGCGCCCCCTACATTATGTCTATAGTTATATCTCAGTGATACATCATCCGATCTGAACCAGATTTATTGTGCATCATCAGTGAGTCCTTGTGGACGCATTGATATTGTGGTTTAACATGTGACTCCAGAGCGCCCCCTAGATTATTCAAACTGTTATATCTCAGTGAGACATCATCCGATCTGAACCAGATTTATTGTGCGTGTGCACCCCTGGTGTGGAGTAGACACGAGAGACTTCGAAATGGCGACCGAGCGGACGAGCTGGAGCTCGCGCGGTCGCCTCAATAAGGTCCGAGCGGCGCTAAGCTGCGAGGGCCTCAATGCTGCTTGCAGCTTTAATTAAGTCTTATAATCTAGGAGACATGTTAATACCCAAGTATGTAATGTTACCTGAGTGTAGTCTTTCATTGAAAGAAGTATTAAACACGCAATTTATTGGAAGAATTGTAGATTTTGACCAATGTATAGAATAATCAGAAACTTTTGAGAACGACTTTATTAATTTGATAACATTAGATATAGTTTTCTGAGTTTTGAAGAAAAAGTAAGACATCGTCAGCATAAAGACAAATTTTATGTTGTATATTTTTACACTGTATGCCTTTAATATCAACAGTTTGACTTATTGCTGCTTCTAAAGGTTCAATAAACATAGCAAATAATGCGGGTGAAAGTGGGCATCCCTGCCTAGTGCCTCTCTGTAAACAAAAGCTTGAAGATATTTGATTATTTGTTCCAACACATGCTTTTGGTGAGCTATATAATATTTTTAACCAATTAATGTTTCCAAATACAAATTTAATCAAAGTAGCATATAAAAAATTTTCAATTTACTCTATCGAATGCTTTTTCTACGTCTAAAGATAAAATAACTATTTCAATATTTTTACTATATGAATACTCTATTAAATTATATAATCTACGAGTGTTTGTGGTTGAGTGTCTTCCATTTATGAATCCAGTTTAAACAGGATGAATAATGAAACGAGTTATCTTCTCTAATCTTTTAGAGAGGGCTTTACAAATTATGTTAACATCAACATTAATGAGAGAGGTGCGATGATAACTGGTAGGCAATACTGGGTCCTTGCCTGGTTTTAAAAGGAGACCAAGGTTGGTTGAATTCATATGTGTTGGAAGCCTGCCATTTTCTTCTGACTCAAGTAGCATTCTGTGAAATATTTGTTCCATTATGTGCCCGAAGCAGCGAAGCGCTGCAAGGACCTATTGTAATTGTAGTGTTTATTATTTTTATTTTTATTTTTATTCTTCCCCCAAAAGAAGTGGCTTTTTGGGGGTCTTAGCATATATGAAAACTCACCAAATTTTGCGGACTCGTCAGGACTGGTGAAAAATTACGTATTTTGGGGGCGTGGCAAAAATCGCCAAAGAAACGGCTCAAGAGCGCCCCCTAGAAATTTTCAAAATACCCTCCGCATTGACCTTAGTTTGACGTAGAATCATGAAATTTGGTACACTTGTCCAACTCACCAAGATGCACAGAAAACCCTCTGGCACCAATGTTGTACAATAAATGGTAAGGCGGCCATTTTGGAACGATGACCAAATTTTCACCCCTTTTTGGCCGTTTACAGCCTCCGCATTTGAACGAACTCCTCCTATGAATTTCGCTCGATTTGGTTCAAACTTGGCCAGTTTCTTCATAAGGCACGGGGGAACAAACGATATCAAAATTGTGCGTTTTCATGAATGCTGAAGGGGCGGGGCCAGACGTCAAAGTTGGACATCTCGCCATGAAAAACGAAACGCTTACAGCTCTTACACGAAAAAAGTCTAATACATCAAACCTTCAGTTATTGACCCACATCCGGTCCCCCGCAAAACTGTATGGTCAAATCATGACATCACTTAAGCCACGCCCCCTGACAACAGGAAGTGTAAAGTTTTACGTTGAACGGTCCATATCGGACCCCTGTTACCTAATCAGCGTGGCATTGTGTCCAGTGACCGAAGACATGTTGGTGTAACAAGCATTCCAATACTGTTCGTTTTTGGTGGAGCATGTGGGCGTGGCGACGTGGCGAAGTAAGACATAACGCCATCACCATACGTTTGGTTCTAAAATCCACAGATTTGATCCGAGGAGTACCAAAATCAGTATGATCGATCATTGCCCACCCCTTGAACAGGTGTTTATGCTAATTAGCAAATCGCTACAGAAACGGCTCAAGAGCGCCCCCTAGAAATTTTCAAAATACCCTCCGCATTGACCTTAGTTTGACGTAGAATCATGAAATTCGGTACACTTGTCTAACTCACCAAGATGCACAGAAAACCCTCTGGCACCAATGTTGTACGATAAATGGTAAGGCGGCCATTTTGGAACGATGACCAAATTTTCACCCCTTTTTGGCCGTTTACAGCCTCCGCATTTGAACGAACTCCTCCTATGAATTTCGCTCGATTTGGTTCAAACTTGGCCAGTTTCTTCATAAGGCACGGGGGAACAAACGATATCAAAATTGTGCGTTTTCATGAATGCTGAAGGGGAGGGGCCAGACGTCAAAGTTGGACATCTCGCCATGAAAAACGAAACGCTTACAGCTCTTACACGAAAACTGTCTAATAGATCAAACCTTCAGTGATTGACCCACATCCGGTCCCCTGCAAAACTGTATGGTCAAATCATGACATCACTTAAGCCACGCCCCCTGACAACAGGAAGTGTAAAGTTTTACGTTGAACGATCCATATCGGACCCCTGTTACCTAATCAGCGTGGCATTGTGTCCAGTGACCGAAGACATGTTGGTGTAACAAGCATTCCAATACTGTTCGTTTTTGGTGGAGCATGTGGGCGTGGTGACGTGGCGAAGTAAGACGTAACGCCGTCGCCATACGTTTGGTTCTAAACTCCACAGATTTGATCTGAGGAGTACCAAAATCATTATGATCGATCATTACCCACCCCTTGAACAGGTGTTTATGCTAATTAGCAAATAGCTTCCATAGCGCCCCCTAGATTATTCAAACTGTTGTATCTCAGTGATACATCATCCGATCTGAACCAGATTTATTGTGCATCATCAGTGAGCCCTTGTGGACACATTGATATGGTGGGCTAACATTTGACTCAAGTGCGCCCCCTACATTACTTCTATAGTTATATCTCAGTGATACATCATCCGATCTGAACCAGATTTATTGTGCATCATCAGTGAGGCCTTGTGGACACATTGATATTGTGGTTCAACATATGACTCCAGAGCGCGCCCTAGATTATTCAAACTGTTATATCTCAGTGAGACATCATCCTATCTGAACCAGATTTATTGTTCATCATCAGTGAGCCCTTGTGGACACATTGATATTGTGGTTTAACATTTGACTCAAGTGCGCCCCCTACATTATTTCTATGGTTATATCTCAGTGATACATCATCTGATCTGAACCAGATTTATTGTGATTCATCAGTGAACACTTCTACATACATTGATAATGTTATGTAAATTTTTACTCCATAGCGCCCCCTATATTATTACTACAGTTATATCTTAGTGATACATTATCCGATCTGCACGAGATTTATTATGCTTTATCAGTGAACACTTCTATACACATTGATAATGGTATGTAAATTTTTACTCCATAGCGCCCCCTGTATTATTACTACAGTTATATCTTAGTGATACATTATCCGATCTGCACGAGATTTATTGTGCTTTATCAGTGAACACTTCGACACACATTGATAATGGTATGTAAATTTTTACTCCATAGCGCCCCCTATATTATTACTACAGTTATATCTTAGTGATACATTATCCGATCTGCACGAGATTTATTGTGATTCATCAGTGAACACTTCTATACACATTGATAATGGTATGTAAATTTTTACTCCATAGCGCCCCCTATATTATTACTACAGTTATATCTTAGTGATACATTATCCGATCTGCACGAGATTTATTGTCATCAGTGAACACTTCTACACACATTGATAATGGTATGTAAATTTTTACTCCATAGCGCCCCCTATATTATTACTACAGTTATATCTTAGTGATACATTATCCGATCTGCACGAGATTTATTATGATTCATCAGTGAACACTTCTACACACATTGATAATGGTATGTAAATTTTTACTCCATAGCGCCCCCTGTATTATTACTACAGTTATATCTTAGTGATACATTATCCGATCTGCACAAGATTTATTGTGCTTTATCAGTGAACACTTCGACACACATTGATAATGGTATGTAAATTTTTACTCCATAGCGCCCCCTATATTATTACTACAGTTATATCTTAGTGATACATTATCCGATCTGCACGAGATTTATTGTGATTCATCAGTGAACACTTCTATACACATTGATAATGGTATGTAAATTTTTACTCCATAGCGCCCCCTATATTATTACTACAGTTATATCTCAGTGATACATTATCCAATCTGCACGAGATTTATTGTGCTTTATCAGTGAACACTTCGACACACATTGATAATGGTATGTAAATTTTTACTCCATAGCGCCCCCTATATTATTACTACAGTTATATCTTAGTGATACATTATCCGATCTGCACGAGATTTATTATGATTCATCAGTGAACACTTCTACACACATTGATAATGGTATGTAAATTTTTACTCCATAGCGCCCCCTGTATTATTACTACAGTTATATCTCAGTGATACATTATCCGATCTGCACGAGATTTATTGTGCTTTATCAGTGAACACTTCGACACACATTGATAATGGTATGTAAATTTTTACTCCATAGCGCCCCCTATATTATTACTACAGTTATATCTTAGTGATACATTATCCGATCTGCACGAGATTTATTGTGATTCATCAGTGAACACTTCTATACACATTGATAATGGTATGTAAATTTTTACTCCATAGCGCCCCCTATATTATTACTACAGTTATATCTCAGTGATACATTATCCAATCTGCACAAGATTTATTGTGCTTTATCAGTGAACACTTCGACACACATTGATAATGGTATGTAAATTTTTACTCCATAGCGCCCCCTATATTATTACTACAGTTATATCTTAGTGATACATTATCCGATCTGCACGAGATTTATTGTGATTCATCAGTGAACACTTCTACACACATTGATAATGGTATGTAAATTTTTACTCCATAGCGCCCCCTGTATTATTACTACAGTTATATCTTAGTGATACATTATCCGATCTGCACAAGATTTATTGTGCTTTATCAGTGAACACTTCGACACACATTGATAATGGTATGTAAATTTTTACTCCATAGCGCCCCCTATATTATTACTACAGTTATATCTTAGTGATACATTATCCGATCTGCACGAGATTTATTATGATTCATCAGTGAACACTTCTACACACATTGATAATGGTATGTAAATTTTGACTCCATTGCGCCCCCTACATTATGTCTATAGTTATATCTCAGTGATACATCATCCGATCTGAACCAGATTTATTGTGCATCATCAGTGAGTCCTTGTGGACGCATTGATATTGTGGTTTAACATGTGACTCCAGAGCGCCCCCTAGATTATTCAAACTGTTATATCACAGTGAGACATCATCCGATCTGAACCAGATTTATTGTGCGTGTGCACCCCTGGTGTGGAGTAGACACGAGAGACTTCGAAATGGCGACCGAGCGGACGAGCTGGAGCTCGCGCGGTCGCCTCAATAAGGTCCGAGCGGCGCTAAGCTGCGAGGGCCTCAATGCTGCTTGCAGCTTTAATTAAGTCTTATAATCTAGGAGACATGTTAATACCCAAGTATGTAATGTTACCTGAGTGTAGTCTTTCATTGAAAGAAGTATTAAACACGCAATTTATTGGAAGAATTGTAGATTTTGACCAATGTATAGAATAATCAGAAACTTTTGAGAACGACTTTATTAATTTGATAACATTAGATATAGTTTTCTGAGTTTTGAAGAAAAAGTAAGACATCGTCAGCATAAAGACAAATTTTATGTTGTATATTTTTACACTGTATGCCTTTAATATCAACAGTTTGACTTATTGCTGCTTCTAAAGGTTCAATAAACATAGCAAATAATGCGGGTGAAAGTGGGCATCCCTGCCTAGTGCCTCTCTGTAAACAAAAGCTTGAAGATATTTGATTATTTGTTCCAACACATGCTTTTGGTGAGCTATATAATATTTTTAACCAATTAATGTTTCCAAATACAAATTTAATCAAAGTAGCATATAAAAAATTTTCAAT